>LRSR01009797.1:0-86627 GCA_001579985.1 Hypsibius dujardini | reverse complement strand
GCGGGCTATCCCACGTCGGTCCAAGTAAACCATTATTCGTGACCGTTTCCTTAATAATGGCCATAGACCCAAATTACGTAGGTGGTGCCGGGTACTATGACACAGCAGTTTTCAAAACTCAAAATGTTGTTTTCAGATCAATTTTGTTTCACGCTATCTTAATAAATTATAATAAAGTTGCTAGAATTTTTTCGCTGGGGTGTGTGGTCATTGCGAAAAGGTTCAAATCGACGATGGTTCATCGCCTTAACAGAGAATCACTAATTATTCAGTGTTCACAACAAACCGGTTTCGTGTAGCATCGGACGACTGATTGCTGAAAATACCGAACAGAAGAAAATTGCTCTCAAAAATAAATTACGCACCAATATGTTGTGTATCGAGATGATGTTGCCTTCTGCATTCACAGGTAGGTTTTCCAGTAGAAAAACCGGTTCAGGAACTTCTCCGTGATTGTGAGTAATAATTATACATGCCTATACGAGCTTTCTGCTTAGAGAACACTTTTCCGGATTTGATGATCGCCAAATTGTAAGACCGTTGTATTAAGCTGGCAAATATTACCACTTTACGTGCAGGTTAACTTTTAAGAGTGAGTTTCTGTAGCTTACGTTTATCAATTTAATATTTTATAATGCAAGCGTCTCACGTATCAGTCAT
Organism: Hypsibius dujardini; assembly: GCA_001579985.1. Lineage (NCBI taxonomy): Eukaryota > Metazoa > Tardigrada > Eutardigrada > Parachela > Hypsibiidae > Hypsibius > Hypsibius dujardini. Next base: position 85,967 of record LRSR01009797.1, on the reverse strand, counting down.
TCTGTTGATTCTGCTGCTTGGGATCCTACCCTCAGCATTTGCAGGATGCTGTATTTCCGATTTGAATACGTGTGGCTCACATCTCGCTCCGGTGTGTCAAGTCAGCGGGAATGATTTCAACTCGCTCTTCTTTTGTCGGCAGGGTGATAATCCCATCAAGATCCTTTCCTGTTCTAATGGCTGCTTTGCGAATACAAACACCAACACCAACGATGTTTGCACCCAGGCAGCACAAGCTATCGATCGGTCAATCGCCGGATCGGACACTATCCCGTCGGGAGGCAACCTTGACAAGGGGCAGATTCTCTGGTCCAAAAATAAGTCTTCCAAGTTAGTGCTGCAGGAAGACGGAAATCTCGTCGTCTCGCGAGTTATTCCAGGTCAGGCATGCAAAACTATACAACCGTCGAAAAATTAAAATAAATACTTTTAGTTTCCGGTTTTAATTTCGACTTTCACAGGGGGCGCTCTGAAAGTAATGCAGCTGGTAATTGAACTTCCACTCAGGAATGGTCGGTGAAAATATAGAAATACTGTTCGGTAAAGCGTCATCTTGTAATTCAATCACGAAGTTTCGGCGAACTCTTGTCTCGAAATCGGAAGCTTTTATCCTGATTTCGAATAACGTGAACAGTAGAAAAAATCTTGCTTAAAAAATTAGCGTTTTAAAACATACCGCGAAAGTGTATTCATTAGGTAACTGAGATTTTTTGAAGGAATGCAAAAATCTACAAAATTGCGCTTTTGCGTTGTGAAAAGGCGGCTTTGCATGGACTTCAGTTGCTCCGCCCGAGTAAAAATAATGTTTTTGAATTGCGAAGATGGACAAATATGAGCTGGCGTTCATTCAATCAAATTCGGATAACGCTATCTGTATCCTTTCTATTATTCCTATGATGTACAGAATTGCAGCAATGGGGATTTTCTTTTGCGGTCTGAAACATCTTCCTAAAGGTCCAGCAATTTCCACGCATTTAAAATAAAAGCATAGAGCTATGTTACTAAATGAGCTGCATAAGAGAAAAACTAATAAAAAAGGGAAAATCGTTTTCAGGTAGGTGGTGTATAGTAAAGGCAAATTAACAATTTTAAAAATACAAAATTCAGAATATAGGTCTAAATTTGCAATTTTCAATAATAGTAATAATATCCCTATACAAAAATCTTCAAATTGAGGATTTCTTAAATAATTCATTTGGGCTAAGGGCACTAAGAAAGACAAACATAATTAGTAAGTCCCCAAAAAGATTAGAATTAGAATATAGACATTTCTCATATTTCAACTTATAAAATATATCAGGGTTAAAATATACAATCTTTGTGAAGTTAATCTTAAGACTAATGTAATAGGACGCTTAGCAAATACAGAGCTGCTACGCAAAAAATATTGATAAGTAAGCCTTCACTTATTTCAGAAATAGTTTATTTAAATTTCGAATGTTTATGGTTGAAGATATTTTTGTTAAGTCTTGAACAAATGCTATATCTATGATTTACAAAGCCATTGCACCGGTTATTTCGTAATGAACACATTTATTTCAGTTTGCTCATTCAGTTTTACGGAGTTCCTTAATTTCGGTTTGAAAATTGCAGTTGAAGTAACCCAATATTACATTCGGATTATAGGATGCGAATTAATTATGTTTTTTTAATCAGGGAAGCAAAAAAACCGATGTCCATGGGCGATGTTGTACAGCAGTGGTGCCTCGTCCAAATTGTTAACAGGATAGCGAAGAGTTGTTCCCCTAAAATATTGCATCTCCAGACTTGAATTTTGACTGCCTCTTTTATTGAAAATAACCCACTTGCATTACGTCTAGAGTAGCCCTCGTAGCTAAAGTGAGCGCTAGAAAAATGATTCGACTGAACAAAACCAAAAACTTTTAGAATTCTCTAAGATGGCCTTTCACCCGGCTACAAATTATGGCAGGCTGCGTGAATTGGTATTAACCATTTTTATTATAGGTCAATCGGATATTACCATGTGGGTCTCTGGCACAAGTTCGTTGTTTGTGAAGCCTAGCACGCTGATGCTTTTGGATAATGGGGACCTTGCCCTGCTAAACGGCGGCGGTGAAGTTGTATGGAAACTGGGCACCGCGGGACAAAAGTTTGCTGGGGCATCTCTCTCTGTGATGGAAGATGGCACGCTCTGCCTGGCTATAACCACGCCCTGTTTGTGGTCAACTCCATCCCAGGCAACAGCTTTTCAAGGTGAGTTTTCTAAATGACAAACGGACGGTTCGCTCGTATGATAAAAAAGAGCAGTCTAGAGTCAGCAGCCGTTTCCTGCTCAGATATATATAAATCATTAGAAAATGGGGAAATTGTTTTGACAACATTTCACAGTGTAATTATGGTTTTTTACGAGAATAAAATGTTGTACTTTACACGTTTTCGTATTTGTTTTGGAGAAGTTTATTTGGTTAAAGAAATACTCACCAAATTTATATCTACGACAAGATACAGCAAGCTATACCTAATACGGCGCGCTGCTTTGGTTTACCATTATCAGGTGAGAACTGGCGAAATAGTACGGGGATTTTGCCTAAGTATTAGTCCCAGCAAATACCTGGGAAAAGAACCGTCCAACTGATTATTTTAAACTTACAAGCAGACATTAGGTAATTTATTGAGAAAGTTTTGGCAAAAAACTGCATCTCGAAATTTGGTGTGGAAGACTCACAACGTCAGAAAACGTGGGGCCAGCTGGGGTTTTCTATCAGACGTTTGCTTACACATTGGTTTGATAGGAATAATACTTTGGAAACGACTAATACATAGGCAAAATCCCTGTACTGTCCTTGGAAATGGGGCCCGGGGGGGGGACTCATTTGAACCAGCATGACTGCAGTAAATGTTTGTGAAGTTGTATAAACGCTACAGCTCTACTCATATATTTTTCGTTTTCATTCGTTTTCGCAGTTGCCGAAAACTACCGTGTTTACAAATCGATATTTAAGCAACTGTTTCAGATTTCTTAATTAATGGTCAGTAGCTTCAGACTGGCTTGGAAAATGTATAAAACAGGTTTTTTCCCCATTTAGTTATCTCCACGTCCACGCCGCAGAACGAGTCAGCTAAAGTGGACTCCACAAAAGCCCCAAAACGTTCGTAATGTATCAACTGGAAGGCGCAATTAGACAGCTTCTTCGTAGTCGAGTGTCCATAATTCAGAATGTTTGTGTGTTGAATGTTTGTGTTTGGGTTGTGTTGTGTGTTGTGTGTTGTGTGGTGTGTGTTGTTGAATGTATGTGTTTGTGTGCTGGAAGAACGAGGTAACCTGCTGAGGTTGTCGGGTTTTTGTTAAAGTTACAGCAACGCACGTTAACGATAACAAGATCAGTGCCCACTGTCTTTTCTTCACCAACTGTTCCTACAGTTGCAAGGCTAACTGTGACTTTGGAACTGGGTCGCTGAAAAAGATGTTCCACGGCAATGGCCGGCAGTTGCGCTATAGTTACTACAGTTGCACGAAAGAGCTTTCGGTGGATGCAGCGTCACGATGGGCAGATCAAGATGGTTCGTCGATATTTTTCTAAAACTATTACTTTTGGCAGTAAAAATCCACTTTTTAGGAGTTGTGAGCAAGTTTTTCGATTCTTCGCGAAAGAATGAAATTATTGCGACATGTGCATTCTTTCCTACCGGTATGTACGAGTGCTATGGTATCTCGGAGTGCACGCAGGGTGACCAGAACCAAGTCGTCTGTTCTGCTGGGTCCGCGCCATGGAGGGGTTTTTACAAAGGCACTCCCTCCACCGGATGGAGAGGAAACGTCACCCAGTCCGCAATGCATGATTTCCCCTCAAATTCTCGTGACCAACCGCAAACAGGTAAGGTACGAGGTAAAGGCTATTAACCAGGCCGTTTTAGAAATTGTAACTTAACTAGGCCAGCAGGTGGCGCATGAGTCGTTTTTAAGGAAACGACGGCGCATAAGGAAAGGAAGTGGCGCCTCTACCGGACTGCTTGCACACTTCTCCATTGAGATTCTTCCCTTCTGTTTTTTGGATCCAAATTCAAACCGTGAGGCTTAGGAACGAACTAAAATGGGTCAGAGAATTTTTCTGAATGTTTTCAAGCCATCTGCTATAGCATGGCAGCACTGCAGTGCCGGGAATTCAACGTTGAAAAAAACCGGCATGGTTAAGTTACAATTCTAAAACGGCCTGGTCAATAGCCTTTACCTCGTACTCATTCACATTATCTGGTTTTAACTTTGGATATCCTTTGCTGTTTCAGGGAAAGGCGAGACAGGAATCCTTCAAACTTGTAGTTGATGCAGGCAGACTCTGCTGTTATGCGGAAAGAAATCTGACTCATGAATATTCAGCTTCACTTCTGACTTGTTACCTGACTTGGTATAACTTGGTGGTGCTAATATTCTTGTCGTTTTATTACGTTAACAAGGATAAATTCAATTATATTTCGCCAGTTTTGCTACCGAACTCATTTTTGCAAGCGACGTTGCCACTAAAATGCAGTAGAAAATATTACTCGCAATGAGTTTGATTCGCGCATTCATCTGTATTTGAAACCAGGTTCATTAGTATACAGGGATATATCACTTACATGCGACCACTTACCTGTTTCTCTTGCTGTGCACAGGTATGTGCATTTTTTGCACATCTCACGCAAAAAAATTGCGCAACAAAGTTTTTGTGGTTTACTTTGTCAGTTGGAAATTTCGCTTGCCTTAAACATGGCGCATCCAATTAGTTCTGGGCTCGAGGCCTCGATTTTAACCTTATACCAGCTCAACTATTCCTCCAAAAACATTGTCAGTACTCTGATCGCCCCCAAATCAATCTGTTTCGAAAACTACGGTCCTTAAGGTCTGCGATAAATATTAGACGAAACGAAATCGGATTCCTCAAGCCCTTCTGAAGGAGTGGAATTGAGGGACCCCAAAACTGAGGAACCCGGTTCTCATCTTGAAAGTAAAACGAAACATCAATGTTGCCTCTCCACCCTCCATTACCCAGTTGGCGAAGGATAACCAAGTCTCAAAGTCAAACGGGATATCAAGGGGAAGTTGAAGAAAAAGTATCACTTCCATGCCCTGTCGGATAAGCAGATTCTCCAACGTCTCCAACGCGGCACTCACATTTTTGGATTTCTAGGATCGACCAGGCTCCGCTATATTTTGACAGTAGATGAGGCATGAGTTTATCTGGATACTATCGACGGATTACAAAGAGTTTACTGCGAGATCAAAAGAGCGCGAACCCCGGAAAGTTGGACAAAGTTCTGTAAGAAATCTCCTTCCGTCGGAGTGATGTTCTTCGCTGGGATCTGCTGGCGCGCCGTGACTACTCTTTGTTTCATAGAGCCTGAGGCAAATATTAATTTCGACTACTAGATAAAGCATTGCCTGAAACCGCTGATCTAGGTTGACACCCCGCACTTCTATCCGGGGGAGGAATATAAAATCGTCTTCCACCAAGACTCCGCTTCCGCTCACGCCTCCAAAAAACCCAAAAAGACCTTCTGGAATCTGGGATAAAACTTATTCCGGCAGAGCAGTGGATGGGCAATTCACCGGATCTGGTTCCACTAGACTACGCAGTCAACGGAAAATTCAAGTAGAATTTGTTTAACAGGGAGGCTAATACTTTGCATGGTATCAAGCGTGTAATGACAGCAGTGTGGTCTGAAATTCCTCTCACATTTGTTTGAAAAACGCTCTTATTTTGGCCAAAACGTATCGAATTGATAATGGAAAGTAAAGAGTTTCCAAATCGAGCATGTTTTGAATGGGAAAACGTTTCTGTAGATAAAAAAGTGGTCGCGTGTAAGTGATTTATCCTTGTATTTGTTATTGCAAGCAAGTAGATAAATTTAACGAAGCGGAAGTCAAGTTCATTGGCCGACAAAGAAAGCCAGTATCTTTGCTTAGTGTCGTTACTAGAACGTATGTGTTATTTTTTCACAATAATTCAACGTAAATAGAGACGCAACTACCAGCTAAACAACGATAGCGATTGAAGTGTCAAAAATTATACATTGAAAAGCAGATATGGGAAACCGCTCTAACTAAACAAACAGAAGTTAAACAACTTGATGGTACTCAGTGACTTATGTTCACACCTGTACAGGACGCCTTATCTGATTTCTCTGATCAAAATCAAATTCTGATCAAATCTCATAAACCCAACACGTGCTTCACTCAATTTCACATACATGATATGTTTCTTGTCTCATTTGGATGCAAAGGTGGGTCGTAAACTAGAAATGGGTGTGAGAGAGTCTATTTTGACATTGGTCAGTTTGAAATATTCATCCAAAAAAATTGTAGAAGTATTGAAAGTCAGGAATATCGTTGTTTCTAAAAAAAGCAGTATTAAATCATCTCATCAAGAAAAATAAAAACAAAGAAGCCGGAAGTGATACTGCACCGTCGTCGGTGAAACTCCGTTGCTCCCCGAAACTTCGAACTCCTGGTCTGGCGGCTGCCATTGAAAAGGACCTCTCGGGACCGAATACGCTGACCCGTTCTGCGTTATCTTCGAAGTACGGTGTGTCCGCTACAAATATTGCTAATGTCATTAGCCAGGATTTGGAGGGGAAGGTGCGTGTTCTTGCCCTATCGAACAAGCAGGCTAAACAACGGCTGGACCGAGGCCCGAGATTTCTGCGCCATATCAACGGCTGTGAGTGGAAGAACATTGTTACCATTTATGAGGCCTGGGTGTATCTCACTGACACTAACGGGATCCGGAAGATTTACTACGAGTTTCGGAGAGAACGGAGTCCGGAAAGTTGGACTAAATTCTGGAAAGAATCTCACCCCAAGGGCGTCTTGTTTGTAGCCGGCGATTGCTCCCGTGGAAAAACTGCAATCCGCTTCGTCAAACCCGGAGCGAAAATCAACAGTGAGTACTACATCCAACATGTATTGGAGCCGCTTTTCAAGAACGACAATCGGAAACTATTTCCGGGAGAGCTTATCAACAAGGTCGTCTTCCACCATGACAGTGCTCCAGCGCACTCTTCCGGAATCACCCAAGAATGGCTTCGAAATTCCGGAATCAAGTTCATTCCGAAAGAGCACTGGATGGGTAATAGCCCTGACCTGGCCCTCATGGATTTTTATGTGAATGGTCTGTTTAAGTGGAAATTGTTTGACCACGCCACCACTACAGTGGCAGATTTGAAACGGGTTATGCGAAAAGTGTGGTCGAATTTAGACCAAAGTAAAATCAATAACGCTTTGCGATCCTGGCCGAAACGTGTTAAACTTATGATAGAGAAGCAGGAGCTTCAAATCGAGCATGTTTTGAAAAATTCGAAGTGAAATTTTGCACGCGGGAATTAATTAAAAACTGAGCACCATGAAGTAGTTTAACCTCTGTACTCATGTTTAATACCCCAAAAATTAAAAGGAAAGAAAAAATGAAATACAAGGTGGGGGGTTCTTGGCGTTAACTCATTTTCGGACAACCTTGACAGCATGACTACAAGCACAGGCGACAAAATACGTACTTTCCGGCTCGTTGTAATCCACCGCTGTTTGTCGCTGTTTCCACTGCTCCAAGATTTTTGACTTCAAGCAACACTCTTCGCAGATCCAGCGATGACAGATCTCATTCAGCTAACAAGGTGCAAGACCACCAGATCGACCACCACGAAGCCACATGAACAAGTCTTATTTTTGGTCGCCCTTGTTGCGCTTCCTTTTCGGCGTTCTTTGCCGCGATGACCGCCACCTCTGCCCATCATCTACAGAACATAATCTTATAAAAAACATGACAAGGCATAAAGCAGTAACTAGACGATATTAGTTTACCATTGACTCATCACGTTTCCCGTCTGGCAAAACGGGGAGTACTCAGTTTTATGGGTGTGATCGCAATAGGACGCTGCAATTACATTACTGTTTTATTTGATAAATAGCGAGGTACACTGTGCAATTCCCAGCCACACACCTGGCTGCTCATGGACCCGGCTTGAATCTCGACAATGACCACAGCCAACGCTTGGGTGAGGCGTTGCAGGAAGGGGAAGTGTGCGGTGAAGAACTGCTGCGACCGGCATCATCATCAATGTTCTAGACCTAGAAAACAAAAAACTAGATGGATGCAATGGTTAAGCCTTAAGCAAATATTCAGTGTCAACCGCACTTGCCTGGTGCTGCTGAGCTGACATCGTCATCCAGGCCTTTTGCACGACAGAATGCAACATATCTTGCGTGACGATGGCTTCGTTCACGCCTATGTCGATTAACCTGAGTTTGGCAACGAAAATTCCCTGTATGGTGAACCAGTTCGCTAAGCTGGATTCGTGGAGTGCTGTTGAGGTACGGCGTTGGAAGCAGCCGAGGAAACGCAGGGTGCCTCGAGCTTTGATACAACAGGACGATTTTCAACGATCAGTCCATGTGTTCCTTCTGCGAACACTTCGACTGTCTCCTTTTGTTTGCTGGCATGGGTACCTGCCTATGTGGTGCGAGGCAAAGAAGGGTCACAATCAATCGCAGCTGCAACGGCAGTTTTTGCGATAAAAATCAAACAGCATGCTCGATTGTTCTTTGAATTTTCAGTTTTAAGCAAAACAAATTGAATTATTACGACGGGGATACAAGTGTTAGTGCACACCCGTACTGTGTGATCATTTAAAACAATTGGCCAAGTTGTGTTGAAGGTATCAATTAAAATACCAAATAGCTACCATAGAATCAGCTTCATCATAGTGCGTCTCGCCGGCTTCCATGGTCAACTCCTGTGAGAGACAATTTACGGGAGACAGGATATGGTTACTGATCGAAATTGGCAGAACCAGTGGGGGCTGATTGGAAGTCCGGGCCACTGCTCCCCCCCCCCCCGCAATCAAAATGAAAAAAATAAGGCTCTTTACAAGCAAAACTTGACCGCCCGCCCGGTCAATCTCAGTTTGCTCTACGTCAGTCTGCTTCATACGTCTATACGACCTCTCAAACAGCTATATCAATTTCAATCAGTAAAGTATTCCCCCGCCCTTAATGACGGAAAGAAATATTTTTGCGGAAAACAGACTAAGTGTATCTTTTTCTTCCAGGCTGTCTGCTTAGACCAGTAGCCTGCAGCCGCAGCCTCAACTGTCTCTTCGGAATCGGGGCAGATCGGATGACCGAAGTTTCTCCGCAAAATGGGTCCTCCCTGTGACCTTGAACCAAGTTTGGAAGCTCAACTCCGATACCGCAAAGCTGGCACCGAATGCACTGGCAAAAGAAGGGCTTTCGCCGTTGCAGTCAAATATGGAGTGCGCTGCTCAGCCGGAATTGTGGACAGCACTTCCCTTTCTAGCTGCTCGTCACTGCTATCCAGGGCACTGACGGACTCTTCACGGTTTTCTGAGTCCGAAAGCAGGGAGAGGGCCTTTCGTGTGGCAGCGGTCCAATTGGTGCCGTATTCGGTAGCTTTTGAAATCTCCTCTGTAATTATACACTCAATACAGAAACATGCCAATCTTCAGAGACTGTAGAGCCGGAATGTTAAAGTCAAGTGGCAAGTGTGTCGTTTAGTTACAAGTTCAAATGCCGGAGGAAGGGGATATTGCTCTTACTAATTTAATTTTGAGAGTTACTCAAATTTAGCTTAAGTTTAAGTATAGTACAAGAATAAGTGAGGCGTCCTTACAAGGGATGATTTTTAACGTCCACACGCTGAATCTATTTGCCATATATTTTTTCAAATGCAGTATTTATAGTAATTTTCAATAAGTATGTTGTCGGTGTAGCTTTAACCATTTCCCATAAATGCACTCATACATTTACGGCCTATTTCAGTATTAAGAAATAGCTCCACCCCATGACCAGCGAACGAATTTCGGCAGATACTAATCGATTCCAAATTGGTTTTTAGTTGGGATGGTGTAAAATATTTTTAATAAATTGTTTCTTTATAATCGCATTTCTTAAGTAAAAATCAAAGGACGTGGTGGATTCACCAGTGTTTTGGTAAATTTAAACTATGTCAACAAATTCTTGGGACCACACTGACAATAAATATATCCGAAATAATACTAAATATAGGAATATTGAAAAAAACCATATGGCGAATAGATTCTGGGTGTGGAAGTTGAAAATCATCCCTGGTTAGAAACAAAAAAATGTACTGATTTGCAACCATGATTAATGATTACTTCAAAGGGCACATACCCACGCGCACGTGTTGCTCGTTCCAATCATATCATGCTGTAAACGAAGGTTGCTTAGTTTAGTTTGTCTAACTAGGGCAGTAATGGAGATTTTCCCTCCTGATCGGGGTGGGGTTTTTTTTACAAATACTTGTCTATTTATCATGATTTTACATTGGGGTCTCCGCGTGGAAATTACATAAGCGGTTTCAGAAAAAAATAAAGAAGAAAAATACTTCCCGTGCCAATTGTTGCTATGAGGCAACGCTTGATTGATTGATTTTTTAATTGCTTTTCCGAACTTTTAATTTTTTTTATGCCAAAAAATATTTTGCTGAGCGTACACGTATTTTTCGAACTTACTACAAGCCTTCAACAAAATTTTAAAAATAAAACGCAATTTTTCAAACGTAACGTAACACCGCAAAAAAATAAATGAAGGGAGGAGTGCTAATAACCGTAGTCTAGCCTTACGCTTCTTATGGCTGCAGGGCCGAGTGCAGGTTGCAGGGCCGAGTGCAGGCTGCAGGGCCGAGTGCAGGCTGCAGGGCCGAGTGCAGGCTGCAGGGCCGAGTGCAGGCTGTAGGGCCGATTGCAGGCTGCACGAGTATAAGATATTGACGGCGTCGCCACTGTGCTCTTTTAGTTTATTTTTTCGAGCTGTTCTGGTTGATCGAAACATTTCTAATTTTTTAAAAAATATTTCTCAAGGAGTCTAGTACATTTAAAAAATACGTGTACGCTCAGCAAAATATTTTTTGGCATAAAAAAATTTAAAAGTTCGGAAAAGCAATTGAAGAATCAATCAATCAAGCGTTGCCTCATAGCACCAATTGGCACGGGAAGTCTTTTTCTTCTTTATTTTTTTCTGAAACGGCTTATGTAATTTCCACGCGGAGACCCCAACGTAAAATCATGATAAATAGGCAGGTATTTGTAAAAAAAACACCACCTCGATCGGGAGGGAAAATCTCCATTACTGCCCGAGTAAGGCTATCACTGTAGCTTTACTGCAGTCGAAACAAATTGATATAAGGTTAGGTTTCCCACTTAAATGATTGATGACCGCATCATGTGACATGTTTTGTGAGAGGTAAAGAGGACTCAAGAATTAGTCATTAAAAGTTAGTTTAGTCCTACTCCAGTTATTTTACAAAAATATGGTTATGTATAGTTTTACCATTAGTAAGTAAGTGAAACGCCTCGTAAAACTGACCGCTGTACTGTAGTTGGGTTTTCCTACGCGAATTGAATAATGCTTGCCACGAACCCATCCACCTCAAAAATCACGGCTGAAGTCACGGCAAATGCAACTGTCGCAACTGCCCGGAAGATCTTGCCACCCTGGTACTTCAGCTCGGACGGAGAGGCAACCTGCGCTTGATGTTCAACAACAGCGGAGTAGAAATCAAAATCTGGGCAGAGGATATGCGAAATCTGCGCAAAAAATAAACAGTTTTATAGGTTGTAACGAATCAGTTTCGAGTGCATGAAAATCAGTGAAGCGAAGGTCAACACTCACATACTCGGCCAACGCATAAAAAATACCCAGGTTGGTACACATGCTGTGGAGTCCCGTGTCGTTGAATGTCGTCTCTTTCAGATGCTTCGTAATAGTTGTTTCGTTGTTTTTATGTTAACCTTGATGGACCTTCATCGATGTAAAGCAACTACGGCAGGTAGGACGACAAGCACTGTGCTCGTTTATAAGTGTGCTCATCAGCCGGAAACGGGATTTTGTCCGGAGTCTCGAAAACGATGACGCGGTTTCTGATGCGTACATCCCTGCGGAAAAGGAATAATTAGATCCAGTCATACCAGCTTCTGTTTACCCCTACTCTGCAAGTCACTTGTTCGCTTGGGTCAGAGGCGGAACGGACCTTTTACGGGGGGGGGAGGGGATGGCAATTTTGTGCTGAATGAAAATAAAAACTTCAGGGTGAAATCTTGTTGTGAACTAAAAACTAAAGGACGTTAATGCTACTCTCATGAATCCACTTTAGGGGCAACTACAATACCAGTTTTGGTTCATTTGGATGATGAACAAAAGAAGAAGAATACATCCCCCAAATCAGTCTTCAAACCGATGAAATAACTAAAAGTGTCCCCCATCCGCAGCGAGTCTATTTGATGAAGTATTGATCATTCCCCCGCCTCTGGTCTAGGCTCTGCTATTTAATCTCTGTACCATGGTCGTTGTTAGTGCCCTTCCCAGCTCTCTTTGTGGCGCTGCAAGTTCATCCAATCTACATTGATGCACATAATAGTTGCAATTCCAGGAGTGTAAGTCAAGCTGCCGACCGCCCGACGGTTCGCGTCGAAAGCATGCTAGAAAAGCTCTCCATACTGCTTGCAGTGGGTGTATAACAAACTTGTCAGTATGGCAGTGGTAGTGGCAGTGGCAGTGTCAGTATGGCAGTGGCACTACCGCGTTGAAACTTACTTTTGAGACTACTGTAGCGACGCGATTCTAAGGCGCAACGCAAACTGCGTTTCCATATATATGACCCTAGGTGTGCGTACAAAACCACCTACCCACTGAAATGCGCCTCAGTTTTCAATCAAGCAACTTACCAACGGCTCACATGCCACTGCCACTGCCATTGCCACTGCCATACTGACACGTTTATTATACACTCTAAATTAAAGCATGCGGGATATGTAGGGTCTTCGACAATTGTTCCAAAAGTGTCGTTATAAGTTTCGGCGTTTGCCCCGATAGCCAAATAGGCTATGATCCAATGGTATATGTTCCACCGGGTACCATCAACTCCATGTTGACGTAGGTAAGATGCGCAAATCTCGAAAAGCAGGTGCTGCTGTAATTCACAGAAATGTAACTGAACTTACGTTTGTTTAGAAATATTTTATTTCACACGGAACTCACAGCCCCCCCCCCACAGTGGGAGATAACCAGCCTTGCCTGCGAATCTAAAACACGAAATTGTCAAAATCTCGTTCTTTTCGCTGGGGTATGTTACGTTATCCGTCCATCACGTAGCATGTAAACCTGTTTACCTATAGCTGTTCGTCTGATTCTCGTGAGGGTATTCAGAAGAGATACACGCCAGAGTACCATCAGGTCATTTACAACGTGTCTTGCAAGGTGTCTGGCGGGGGATACACTAAGTACGGACCGTTTAACCCTTTGAAATGGTAAACTACATTTTTGGCAATACATAGTACAGCAATTCTTTTTCACAAGTACCGAAAGGACTATAGACTGTAGTTGCTCCAAGTAATCTGTGCCACTTGATCGATTGGAAACGGTATTACAAAAATGGCGAGGTGCAATCGCACGCGTTCTACGAAACCAAACAGAGAAATTCCCCGAAGGGCTAACAATCACCATTCGGGCAACAATATTTGCCCGCACATCCTCTCTCTCTGGCGGGCCAATTTCAAATGTGAAGGTCTGAGTACTTGGGCGCGCGGACCAGAGACCAGATGGGCTCTTATTAGAATCTGCGCATTTAATCGGCAATTTTGAGGGTAGTTTTGCTGGGAAGACTTGAAAACGCTGCACGACTTCCTATACACACTGCATGCTGACAATATGCCTAAGACGGTTTGATGATTTTAACATACTATTGTGAGCAGCCCCCGGATGTGAGCCTTTCCAGCAACTCATAGCCAAGTTCATGCATCCCTAGGTATTAAGCGACGCATGACAGCTCTGGGACATTATACCGGTATTTTACTTGACTTTACAATTGTAGTAACTATAATGTGCAGAGCACAGGAGCCCAATCTTTGAATTTTTCTATCATTATTTCTGCTATTTGGATGAGATGAAGAGTGCGTGAAAAGCAATCAACCAGAGTTCGTGTGACCATATATTACTGAATACAAGACAGCTTTCTTTTGCAGTGTCATCGTATTGTTTTCTTGTTTTCGTGAATTATCTCGCTTGAATCAATAACAGAAGCCGCATGTCATCGAATTGGTTGTCTAATCTAATTAGAGTAGAAAGCCTCACCCCGTGCGTACGCCGATTATCCCGTGGCATTAGTTATTACTAGGGTGCAATTATTTTCTTCGTATAGTAAGGATTCATCAGTAATTAGTCTCGGTCGTATTTTCTCTTGCAAGAAAGCCTTGTACAGGAGAACGGTTTGCATGCCTGGCATCAAATGCAATCCGGAAGCCTCACTACTTTAAAGATCCCACACGGTAATTTCGGACGTGCAAAGCAGTGGCGGATTAAGCGATAAACCGAGCTGGCCGTAGCGCCCCCCCCCCCCGCGTTCAAAATGACGTTGCCCTTTCCCTCGCTCCCCGAAGGGGAAAGGAATTTTTATTTTATTTTGGCATGTTCAAGCTTCCCCCGAGCATATAGAATTGCAACATTTTTGTGCACCCCCTACAGCAGGCTCGCCATACCCTTCGGACCGACCTCATTCCGCCACTGGTCCAAAGAAGACATCTGCGCATTGAAAGTGAAATTCGACGAATCGTGTGCGCTGTGCGTACTAAACAATCGCGCACAATTTTGTGCCGTCTCGGAAGTGCTTGGTTGAACGCGTTAAATGCCTAAATTATTAATCAGATATAAGCCGGACTTAATGTCCAATCTGCGTTTGCATTTGTTCCAGTTTGAGAATTCATAAACCACATTACCCTTCACACTCCAGAACCTGTGACCTCGCCATACCTCTATTCCATATTTCCCAAACGGCCTGCAGCATGAATAGCTCAATCTCCAATACAACACGAATCGCAGTGCAAAATCCTTTATCCTGTTTCTCAGTGACGGCCTACAAAATCATAACCGGTATCACTACGTCGCTCAGCCTGATCGGTGACTGTATCTTTCTTGCCATCCTCGTGACCTTTCTACGACGACCCAGCTTAATCACTCACTTCACGATCCATATCACAACTTTTTGTGTGATCAATCTGCTGAATGGTCTAGCCTACTGGCCTTTAGCTATCGCCCGACCCATCGCTACCAGCGAGTGGCTCAACTCGCCATTTCCATGCGCGGTATTTCAGTACATGATCTGGGTCCTGCCGATCATGACGCTTCTTCGATTCAATTAAAGCCCAACAGACAGTCGCAGGAGATATCGATTGCCAAAAATTGGTAACATTTTGGTCTGTACGCTTTCACAAATCCGTTGAAGAATATTTTATACAAATATTTAAATTATCCCGACAAAAGTTAATAAGGGCAAGATGAACAAGGAAATGAGTTGTGGGATGGTTTTGATTAGGTCAAGTACGTTCTTCAGAACTCGCTGCATTACTCACTCAACTGCGCAGAAAGGTTCCTCTTGAGGTTGATATGGCTTGTTGCACTCGGTGCTAGTTCAAGCGTGTCTCCGGGCCTTAATAGTTCCCTCATTTTGCGAGCACTTCTATATCCCGCGAAGGAATGAGTGCTGACGAAGAGGAAAAGCTGAATTCTGTCGACATTGGTTCTTGAAGTTGCTTCACCAGTAATCCCTCTCATAATGATGCATCCGGTATCTAATGCGCAATTCCGATCAATAGAATAATCCTGGAAATTTCCTATAATGTATATAAATATTAAATGCCTTTAAATGTCTCCCATTCCATTCTGCAGACCAGTCATCCTAACCAACTTAAACTGATTAACTTCGATTAATATAATAATCTACTTCGTTACGGTGGATGATGTAAGGGCAATTTTTTATCATATATTTTCGAGCTAGAATGGTTATTCGAGGAGCTGGTCGTTTGTCTTAATTGTTGCGGTTATTTCTTCCATCTTTTTTGTTTGTGGAGGACTAGTCCAACCCCAGCTTAAGTCTGAACTTGCTAACAGAAGCGCCGCAAAAAGCGTCAAGATAACCGCTTAAAAATGCGAGCCGAATCACTGCACTGGTACCAAGCCGACCGATCCCAAATCCTTGTGCGGTGATGCCCGCCTCGGGCCAGTCGAGGTACCCACTCGGATCACCCTTGGTGCAGGGTTGTTTCATAACTGGTCAAGGCTCGGTTTTGTGTTAAATGAAAATGTCGCTCCTCAGACGCAAGTGGAATAAACCATACGGTGCTTATTCAAATTAGGACAAGATGCGCGTGTTGGTGCTGAAAGCCATGCAAGGGATTGAGAACGCTACATGCGTCCGATTCGCTTGGCGAAAGGAAGAGCAAAACTTTTGCTGATTTTTGCTGATCCCTCTAGATAATATTTGCAACTAATACTTGTTAATTAAGTATACAAACATCCGACACGGTTGTGTTTAACAAGTTGCTACTCCAATTTCGAGCGAAAACCAGCTCGGCCACTGGACAACAAGTTGCTCAGGTTTAATAGTAAACCTGCGCGATAACAACGAGTACAGTCAGCCCAAAGAAAAACTCTGCTAACGTAACGTTTGTTGTTTAAACAGACCGAAAACCCCGCCCTAAATTGCACGTTTTTTGTGCGACCAATCAAAACATGCAGTGTATACTTTATGCATAATCATACATTATATTTCGAATCAAAACGCAAACAGGCAAGCAATAAAAATATAATGAAAGAAATGAAAATTTGAACACTGCAAACCTTGAGAGAAAAATAAATTTGAAACCGAAATTCAAATTTAAACGTAACAAACATTTTGAAAAATAGACTTACAACTAGAATTTAAAACGTTAAACCTCAATACCCCAATCAAAATCCAAAATTCTGCATAACTTTCTAATGCAAAGTATCAAATGCCATTGCTACTTCAGGAGAAATTCGCCTCCTTTGATCATATTCAGATCAAATTTTACTAAATCAACCAATCAAGAGCGATAGCAACAACAGAAAAAAACAGCAGTCATGAAAAGCTGCAAAACCAGTTGATAAAAACTCGAATTCGATTACTTTGGGCAGTTTCCCTGGGATTTAGTCATCAGTTGTTGCAGTCCTATACACAGGTAAACTACTATTTGTTTTCCGAGATCGTTGTGCAAGTTGTGCAAGTTGTGCAAGCGGAGTTTTCTTTGGGGCTGACTGTACACTCAGAAAACTAATCCACGTAATGAGAACGTTAGAACTAACTATTTTATATTTTTGTATTTTTTGGCTGCCAAGCGGTCCCAGTGAGGCAAAACATACTAACTTCTCATTTACTTGTACTTAACTTGCGCATTACCGGTCTGGATGGAATCAGGAAGCTATAGCTGGAAACGACCGGTGTGTTCAAGCAAAAAACACTAAACAAAATTTTGAAAGTTGATGAAAAATATGACAGTTCACCGTTGAAAGCCTTGATTTAAAAATTTCTTCACTAATGGCCGGTTCGAACATGCCACCTTTCAAATGACACAATTAAATTCCCTGGTCCAACAAAGCTTTGCCGTGTTTCACCGTTACTACAAAGGAGAACTCGCGTCTGAACTTTGGTCAGAGGAAATTATTGCAGAAATTTGTTAAAGGCGCTACTATGAGCCTTCTTGGCTGTTTATCAGAACCAGCTTGGAAAACTCACGAACGTTTAGTTTGCAACAATTAACTATTTATTTTGCCTTCTTGTGGTACGTCTGACCAAGATCTTCCTTCAGCATCCGCGACACAGTCTAACGCCAACTGAAAAAAATTGTATTGCCCACAAGACATCTACAATAAATTTTGTGTGGGATGGATTGTGGATCAGCTGATCTGGATGGTAGAATTTTGGCGGCAAGTTGGGACAATGTAAATGGGGCGCACTGTACACTCCAAAACAAGACATAAACAGTCACCGTTGTTGGAATTGAAAATAGGGTAGGTTGTGAGCAAGAGCATAGAACAACAGTTGGAATCTTCGCGCTTTCTGCAGTGGGAAGATGCTTCAATAAAGTGAAAAGTGCTTTAAGCACGAAACTCCGAATCGAATTTATTTCATTGAGCACAACAATTACACGTCTGAAAGCGCGTTGGAGTGTATCAACCGGTTGTCTCTAATAACGTTACACTAACCAGTTGACGATTCAACATTATATAATGAAACTTTATACGCGAGTGTCAAAGAAACAGGTGGGCTTTGCTCTTTGACCATAATTATTTATAGCAGGGACACGTAGTATGGAAACCCGAGCTATTTTGTACAGTTTTCCTTCAATGACTGAACACGTTCTGCTTTTAGCAAGTGCGAACAAAAAAGCACGAAGGAAAAACGAATAGGAAATTTCTATTAACAATGAAATAAGGGGAGAGTACGGATTCGTATTCCACAAGCATATAATTCGACTGAAGAACCGGTTCAGTAACAAGTGTTTTTCAGAAAAATCAGCAATACCTGTTTTTCTATCTCTATATGGTTAGTGTCTAATCTAAGTTTTGATATGGTTAGGTATAAAGGGAAGGCATAACAATCAGTTCTCGTTTTATTCGCCGCCTCTTCTGCATTAAACAGCCTCTCTGAACCACCATTCTTTTTATAAGTATAAATTATATTTGCAAGTATATTAGGAAGCACTAGTTGGATGTTTTTTTATCTTTTATTTTTGCAAGAGCGTGCAAAACCAGGGAGATTGGCGAGTTTGAATTAGCGAAATAATCGCTGCAAATAAGTGAACTTTGAACACCCTTATTCAACAACCGTTCACAAAAGCCAAATTTTATCACTTTTGCCACCGACAGTCCTCATGCCACTGCGGTCTGCCATTATCCAACCAAGTACAGCGTGTGCAGGTCTGCCTGAATTGCGCAATGTCTTGACACTGTTTCCCGTTCGTCCCATCATCGCCCGATGGTCCCGCCCTGGCA
Source organism: Hypsibius dujardini (assembly GCA_001579985.1). Lineage (NCBI taxonomy): Eukaryota > Metazoa > Tardigrada > Eutardigrada > Parachela > Hypsibiidae > Hypsibius > Hypsibius dujardini. The sequence continues at coordinate 67,156 of LRSR01009797.1, read as the reverse complement.
GCCGGTGAACAATCATCCTTCCAGTTGGTTCGCTGTTCCGAGGTGTAGCAGCGCTTGCAAGAGAGTCTGTTGTCGTTGTCAAGGTTCTCACACGATCCCGTGGGTACCACCGCTTGCTGTCGCGGACGACACTGCTGCTTCCAGTATGAACCACCGTTCTCGGGTGAGGTCGTGCAAGTGCGGCAATCCTGACGGCCTCCGACACTGATTGTGTCCTCGCAAGTCCTGCTCGGTCCAGGTTGCAGATAATCTGGCCAGCCTACAATAAAGAATCAATAACGTCTGCCAGAAACAGACAAACTCAGCTAAATGATTTTTTAGCGGCGGGTTACTCAATTTATTTTTTATTGAGACACATTCGACCAGCAAATCAGTATGGATGCCTGAAATTTTCATTACGGATATCTGAAGGTACTGGTCGGTAAGCTAGAAATGAAATTCACTGTTAGAGAGAAAAAAGCCAAAATTTTTAGAACCGCATCAGTGGCCTCTCTGAGGTCCAGGTTTGTTTTACGAAAGGGACAACGTAACCTTAATTGGGGAACCGGAAAACAATAGCAGCACTTGGTGCTATGTCTTTAACAACGTTATTTCAGTTTTCACAAACGTTAAAAATTATCGTGAGGTCACTCAAAATACACGACAATACCAGTCAAACTATAGCCGCATCTTCTATCACTTTACTCATTTTCTATTTTTCACTGTTTAATATTCAGTTGAAAATAGGCAATTGGAGTATTAAATAGTTATCCTAATGCATTTTACGTATTTTTCCTTTTGGAGTTTGAGCTAACGCAATGTAATTAGGCAACTTATGATCTACTGTGAAATTTGTAACAGAAAGTTCACAGCAGATAACTTAACCGTGGCTGTAAAAACAAAAATTAAGGTTCTGATTTCTCGCGGCTGTTTTGCAGATCAGCTGACTTTCGTTGATTAGTTTGTTGCTTTTGCTTGCAGCGTGGGCCACAAAGACGCAAGAAAGTAAAGTTTTTAAACGGATCACAGAGAGATCCTCCAGCAATTCCGGCTCTGACACCGATAATTCTTACTGAGCTGTTGACGGAAAAAGGGAGCGCTCTGCCATAGATTTAGTGGATGTTCAGTCCTGTGTATGAACCAATTGGTCGATTGCTTGATCCGAGGATTCTTAATTGGTTGGCCAAATCAAAACCACAGTCAATCAACTCACATAAAAGGATGCAATCAGGTGATCCCCAGAAAAACAATCACCATTGCAGAAATATGTCACCGCGTGTTTTTAATTATAATATCTTAGTTATTGATACACAGAAGAAACAACGTAGTGTCGGTTGAGTTCATGCAAAAAGCTCCCTGAATTCGAATTCTCATTTACAACTCATCAATAGAAAACGGAAAACTCTTATTTTTCAATAAGATATGGACTAACTGCAATATGAAGAACAACCGGATCAGATTTTCGAAAATATATGAAAGGTGCGGACTATAGAAATCAACCGTTTGGTTCAATATTCAAAAGTTTTTTAAATGCACTGTCCAGAAAACGTTATTATGCCAGGAAATAGTTCTTGAGATGCTCAAACTCGCTCAATAATAATGCGGATTAGGCGGCACCAACAAAACCTTGCTCTCGACAAAGACGTTAGTGTTGAGTACGTATTAAGTGAATTTACTAACCTTCAGGCACACGGTTTCAGACCTGTACATATAAAACAAACAATTTCGTTTTTGTAACATAGAGTTAAAACAAAGTGTCATACTTTTAGGTGTGGCAGCGGGAGAGATGATTTACGACTTTTCAATTTTTTCAAATTTCAAACACGTGCAACGCAACATTTTGGCAGATTGGCTAACAGTCGATTTCCATCTCGCAATTGTCAGATAGTACTCTGCCGTTATTGAAAAAGGCGTTTTGAAAGCTAGATATTAGAGGCATTGGGAAGTATCAAAATTTCTTACCAGAACTGGTTTTTGATGGTACAATTTTAGTCGTTGTTTCTGTGGTTGTGGTTGTAGTGATTGATGTGGTCTCGATACGGCGTCGTTTTGGTTTCGGTGTCGAAGTAGACTGTTCCACAGGTGTGGGTATGGGCGTCCAAAGGCATGGACCATTCTCGCCCGTGGAAAGGCATAAAATGCCGCCATTGCGGACCCATAACGAAACGCCGTGGTTCGAAGAACTATCTGTATTAGACTTCCAGACCATATTAGACGCTTGGCCAAGCATTATGAAATTTTCGTTCGAAAGCACACCGGCTGATTCCGGCGGATCTGGCAGCGAACTGGTTGTTGACGACCACAGTAGCAGTTCGGACGAATCACTGTTGATAATCAACAATGTAAGATCTCCGTCCGTTTTCAACTTCAGTTTTGTTTTTTTATTGGGAGAAAAAAAACTTTTCCCTCTTTCAAGTAGGGCATTTGGAGGAAGACGGTTAGAAGATGATGAAGATTTGGCATCCGTGCAGAGATGGTTGCTCTCAGCTTTAATGAGACATCCACTGGGGCAGTCGCGAAAAAAGGCTGGATCACTATCTTCAGTGCAAATGTACAGGGCTTCAGGTTTTAGATCGAGGGACTCGCAGGAGGATGAAAGTGATTTTCCGCAGTGAATGATATTGTCTTCACAGCAAGCTCCGTGGATGCTGGATAGGTGAGTAACCGTTAAGTAAAACCAGACAAGCTGGATACAAACAAAATTCATGAATAATGTGAATATTGATCTAATAGAGTTGATCATTCAAAATTGGATGACTTTTTTGTTACTACTGAACAGAAACAGCAAAATGAGCCAGTACTGCTTCGTAATGTAAGCTGATCTGTGTCTGCTAACTAAGAAACCCAACTGGAATATGTTCGTAAGCCGGTCTAGTCAGCATTTTATCCAAACTCCACAGGCAGTTTTAGAACCTTCGTCATTTTGCTGTCTTATCGCAAATAATGCCGACTTCATACGTTACATGTGACTCTATATGTTGAATCTTGAAAAACCGGCTCTTAACTCTTTTTGAGCCATCCTCTGTTTGCTAGTGAATTTTATTTACAGTACACGCCTCGCAATTTCCTTTATTGGTTTTATGCCTTGCTGGTGGCTAAATAATAAATTTTGACGGTTCTTTGATTATTTGTCGGTAGCTCGTTAAACGCAGTTTAACCAATCTACCATCTCAGGCGGTATCGTCCAATCTATAACCAATGGAACAACCAATACATTCAATAGAAGAGTAATGCGTGCGGTATGCGAATAACTCGAAAATGATTCCCAAAGAAATTAAAACAAGCGTCTATAACGAAGCAGAAAATGAGGCGTAGCAATAATGAGTAGAAACTCACTGATATATCAATAGATAAACCAGAGTCGTTGACAACAGTACTGGGATTTCAATTAAGTATTAGTGGTCTTCCCATACTGCTTTTGTCTGCCAAAAACAAAAAACTGTGCAAACTGATATGCGAGTATACCAAATTGGTCATTCATATTCAATTTTTTTCTAAAATCACCCAAGACCAGAGTTTTGAAAAGCGATTACCACTGTGCAAATTGATTTTCAGATCAGGCAACTCAGCGAACGAAGCGATTCCTAAGTAAACTATTGGAATGGATGAAATTGTGTCAGGGTGGGTCCGACCAAAACTAACATGAAGAACGCGGCGTGCGTCCATCGTGCGCATCTTAAGATTCGTCAGAATGCGAGTGTTTTAATGTGAAAACAATGAAGCTGATTCACCTGCGCTGCAAATTTTGATCCCAATCCGATTTGTGTTAGTGCGATGTGCAATTTTTTTCTGAATACCTACCTTAATTTTTACTATATTAACGAATGATATTCATGGAACAGTATAGTATGCGATACCACGACGCGGTATTTATCTTATTGTAATAGGTTTTCAATCAACCAAAATTTTCTGTAGACCTGATCAGATGGCTAAAGATATGGATAATAAAGAATACGTGGAGACTAAGTGCGCGACTTTAAATGACAAGTCGTTACGTTGAATTATTTTCCCATTTATTGAGTTTTGACGCAATGGGCTTTGAAAAGATTTCCGAATTATGGGTTCAAAAGAAAATTGAACCCTCTTTGGTCATTCAAAGGATGCCGCATAAAAACTCGTTTCAGATTAGTTTAAAATGTTGTGAAAAGAAAATCGAATCAGCATTTGTCAAATAATACGAGTCTTCGCGGGAATGACCAAATTTTCTGACATGTCGCGGCACTTTCCTTTCACAAGTGAAAATGAAGCGCCTCGAGCAGATATTGTTGATCTGCTTCCACCCCAAGCAAATGCGCTTTCTGCCTGGCTTATCGACTGTAAAAATAATTGTTCGAGTAAAGAAAAGGAGCATGTGAGTATTGTTTTTCCAAGTTGAATACAAACCGTTCTCAATTTTTTTTTTCCTTTCTTACCGTCAATAATTCAGACCAGGCCAAAGAAATCTCGAGTTTAATGGAGTCTAATTATATTATAATTTTATGGTTTTACTGCACGTATTCAGTTCTGAAAGTGTCCCACATCGATGGAGCCTGTTGTGTCGATAGTAGCAACCACTGTGGAAAAGCTCTCCCTCCGTCATGTGGATCCCTGACCCTGTCATCGGACGCCCTATACATTTGCGCTGAAGAAAGTGATCCAGTCTTCTTTCGCGAATGTCCCAATGGATGCCGCACCAAACAGGAGGGTAACGATGTCTGCGTGGACAACAGTCCGTCATCTCACCTTCTTCCAAAGTCCGGACTAGAAAAGGGAAAGAGTCTCTACTCTCCAGACAAAAAGACCAAACTTTCTCTGTTGCCAAGTGGAGATCTCGTGCTGTCAACTCTTAATGATGATTTGTCTGAAAAGCCAGTATGGTCATCGGGAACTGCATCACTGATAGATCCGCCTGTTTCGGTCAATTTGTTAGCAAGTGGTGAGCTGGTTATGATAAGCGATGTGGGTGGTGTTATTTCTTGGAGGTCTGGAACGGCGGGCCCTAGATATCGTGGTGCTACTTTGTGGGTTCGTAATGGTGGTGTAATGTGCCTGTCCCAACAATTGAATGGCACATGCCTATGGTCTCCAACAGTTATGATTGCTGAGCAGACTACGTATGCCCCGTTCACAACAACAACATTAACGACGACAAAAACAACACCGGAAAAAGCAACGGCAACTCCAAGTACAACTTTATCGTCCACTTCGGTAGCTGGTAAGTACAAACATAATAGACCTTGCGAGACAGTCAAAATTTAGACGCAAACCTGACCGAAGCCGTAAAAAGTCGATTTTTTACACCCGCGTCGGGCGTCCGGAATGAGTCTTGCGCTAGAAAACGTAACCGCGCTGTCTGAAAAACAAGGAACGAGTGAGCGAGAAAAAACACGAATGAGTCAGTGCAGTCCCTGCCTTCCACTGTGCTGGGCGGCTCGTTCGTCGGAAAACGTGAAAACGAGCGGCGACGAGGTTTTACGGACTCGGGCTCGTATGTATGTAATCCCAAGCCTCTAGAAACGCAGTATTTATAATTTTTTTGTTTCTTTTTGTCTCGGTCACGGGCGCGTCTGAATTTTTAGTGTCACGCAAGATCTATAATTATCACATGTAAACGTGTTTCGTTAATTCTCAATCCCAAAAAATGGGACTTGTTTGTAGCATTAGAGAGGAGCTTCATGCCGGGTGTTTACAGCTCCAAAAAGCCGTACTTTGAAAAGAAACTCACATTGTTAGTTCTCTTTGCTCAAGATACAACGCATAAAGGCTTATATATATACGTAGATCCTTCATCAAGAAGGATAGCCGGACCGAACTGAATAGCATAGATCAAGAAGCATCTGAATGATGATGAATCGAAAATGTGTCACGTTCGTAAACGTACTCGCCGATCTGGTGTATTTGCAAGTTGAAACTTTTATCTAGCGCATCAACAAAGACCACAAGAAAATCTTGGATGCCCAGGCTGCCCGCTCTACAACGGTGGAAACTGCTATGAATGCTGTAACAGGCTCGGAAGAGTAGGTGGCACATGTTCTGGTGCTTTTTGGATGACCTGCTTCTGCACGGGCAATTAAGAGAAGGCTTTGAAACGTATCAAAAAACACTGCAAACGTGCAACGTACTTGACCATCAAAGGAAATGTTCCGACTTAGTTGACTTTTCACTTTTTTGCTATGTTTTTCAGAGTTTTTTTTTTAGGGCAACGTTGCTGAGTTTTCCGATGGCGCCTTAGTTATTCCATTCTAATATTGAACCAATAACAGGTGTGGAGATTTTTACCATTGCAAGTGTCGCTTTGGTACTGAAATTATTCTTCAAACTGCTATTTTCCATGTCTGAGTATTCTTCGGGATGCCTGAAATTCGAAGAAGCTATAACGCATAAATTACGAAATCAGCGTTATCCGAAACACATAATTAGCATTGTTACCATTAGTAAAGCGTCCCAGGAAATAACCAGTAAGGTCGCCCTCACGAATGCATAAGATTTTGATAGCATACTAGCGATTTCACTCGATTATGATCGTATGGTTAATATTTGGAACTCAACGTTACGCGACAAAGACACTTCAGTTGTGTTCTGCTGACAGAGTGTCAGAACCGGTTACAACTGTTTTCGATCGTATTTTTACAACTGCTGTTTAAATTAACGATAAGTACGTTAAGTAATTCAATCACAATCACTGGTAGACTGCTATCAAGGCCCTGTTTAGCAGAGGACATTATCATTTGAGAGCCAGGAAAATCAGTTGTTCTTCGCTTCACGAATCGAAAATGGAGTTTACATTTTCTCTTGATAGGCTGTCCATAGGACTACGTTGTTCAGAAAAAAATGCATGAAAACTTTATGAAACTGGTCGAGATGAAATTCGAAATGTGAAGGCACCCGCAAATTCGCTATTTCGAGAAAAACGTTTTACAGTATTCCAACCTTATCACACCACCAGTTCTAAAATATTCTCATGAATTATAATGTAAAACCATACAAGCGGTTTTCTTCAACTCAAAAAAGCAGAATTTCGTGGAAAACAAAAGCTATCGGCTTTAGCATGCGCAAAAGAAGCCACACTGAATTTACCAATTAACCAATCAAAGCATAATGTGGCAGTTGTGATGTCAGCGTCAAACAATTTCTATCACTAGCCTAAAAATTGCAAACCTCACGGCTCTTTATCAAGTTTTAAAACCTAAAAAGTCAGATGTCTTACAACTACGTGTGATTTTTTACATGAATCCGTCTCGATCGAACTCCTACTGGGTGATGCACATTTCTCAGCGCGAGCCAATAATGACTTTCGGTATATACCTTCAGCGAGCCCGAAAAATAAGTTTTCCAAACATTTTCTGCGAATTTCCGATACGTAAATGTTTTTTCACACTTTAGTGGCAAAAAGTAATATTTCTCTTTTTTCTCCCGTAGAGATTAAGTCCCGTCCTGTAGAAAATCTCAACAAGCAGTCTAACAACGGGTTTAGTTCTGTCAGCCTCTTATGTAACATCACTTTCACTTTTTCTCTGCAACATAAACCACGCAGTGTATACGTTTTAACGACTAAAAACATCGCACCGATGCGGTATTGCGAAACCTCGTCATGCCGCAAGATTTTTTCCGCTCGGAGTCTACCAGAGCTGTGCCGCTAAATTAGCAGCCGCTAAACCCGCTAAAATTATCTCGCGTAAAGATCTTTAGTAAGATTTTCAGCTGGTGTTTAACGTGTTAACGTGCCATCGTTAAACACCAGCTGAAAATCTTACCAAAGATCTTTACGCGAGATAATTTTAGCGGGTTTAGCGGCTGCTAATTTAGCGGCACAGCTCTGGAGTCTACTTGCTGTAGAGTGTCTCGGCAGACGTCCGGGAACTAAAACTGCAGCAAACAACGATCTTGTCTTTTGTCAAACAGTTCAGATATGCATTCAGCAGGCATTACAAGTTGAAAACCGAAAGCGTAATGATCATACAATATGCAGATCATGCAGCAATATGGTCAGCATTAAGGATGATTTGCCGTTTTGTTCTGACCAAAAAAGTTCACTTGTTGCCAACTGTAGTGGATCAAACTGCGCGTATTTAACATTAAATACCGTTTACTGAACCGATATATTGGAATAACACATGTGACGTCACCAGTGGGTCCTTACATCACCTTGAGCCATTTTTCAAAACTTTGAATTACAAAAGTTTTCCGAATGGCTTAATTTTAGGCTTGTTCGGTAGCTCTTCAAAAAGGCCGGGGTCAAATTCAAAAGATTTGTCATCGAACCAACGGTTCAAAAGTTGTAGGATGTGACCTGAAAAAACGCGAGATATGGGATGGGATGAACTTCGTTCTTGAGGTCCTCGTCCTTTAACTTTTGAACCGTTGGTTCGATGGTAAATCTTTTGAATTTGACCCCACCAATTTTGAAGAGCTACCCAACAAGTCTTAACCCTCTGGTAGCCGGGTGTTTTAGGTATACGGGTAATGCTGCGTCAACCAAAGTTGGCTTAAATAGGGAAAGTACTTGGTCCTTTTTTTTTCAAAAGTTGTTTTTACTTTATATTTCACCGTTCTGTAATAGGATCAAAGCAAAAAACCGTATCTAGAAAGTCCAAATGCTTGATCAGCAAATTGAATTTGAAGGAAGAATTAGGCCAGTGTAAGCTGACCGACACTCAGAGGGTTAAATCAAGCCATTCGGAAGACTTATAACTTTTTTTTAAGATTTGAAAAATGATTCCAGGTGATATAAGGACCCACTAGTGACGTCACATGCGTTTTTTTTCATAATTCGGCAATGGCCAAAAGTTAGCCAGCCCGATATATTGGATATTGGTGATTGGACACCAGAACCCGTTTTCTTCGGTAAGCGCCAAAACCGGTAATCAGCTGTGAAGCTTTCATTTACATGACCAACTCGTTTAGCTGACTTTTTCAACATTTAAACGACCCATATTGTGCAATGTCGAAACTGCTTCTTGAATTCGATCTAGCAATATATATTGCTAATTTCACCCACGGAAGCGATTGTTTAAAACAGTGCGGATTCGTGAATTTATTTTCTTTACTATCTATTTGTTGGCAATCAACGACCTTTTTTCTCTCAGCATACGATTTTTTTCAATCGCAATTTGTTGAGCTTTACTTCTCTCATTCGATTTTTCGAGTACTTTGCTCTGAAATATCGGTTTCTAGCAAATACGTAGTATTCAACTACCAGCAGTGCACATTCAGTCAATAACTCAATATTTTCAAATTCAAAGTAGCAGCCTTAATTGAACATCCTCAGTGATATGTAAGAGACCAGAAGCAGAATGACGAGTGTTTGAAAACCCAAGTTTTTAGCACAATTGTTTTGCAAACCTATGAGAGTGCTCAACTAACTCTGTTGTGATTTGTGGCTGGCTAGTTGAATGTTTCAGCTGCTGAACTAACCTATTGAAATCCGATGTATGTGCTATCAAAGACCATAAGCGGCCCTCTACGGAAGAGACGAAAAGAAGGTAATCCTCCACATGGATAGCGCTCGCTCCCAAACCGCCAAACAGGTTTATGATTGGCTCGATACCCATGGAATCAAGTACTTCACAAAAGACCAATGGTTGGCCAACTCGCCTAAAGTGTCACGGATAGATTTCTTTGCGAACGGGTAATTTAAATCTCAGTTGGCAAAGCGGAAGTAGCGCTGCATGGCCGGTTTGCTGAAGGCGGCAAAAGAGGAGTGAGAAAAAATTCTATGAGAAATGCTCCGTAACTCGTTCCGTTCCTGGCCCAACCGTGTCCTGGCGATTAACAAAGCGAAGGGTCATCATGCACCAAATAGTAGAAAGACATATGGTAAAGTTTTTTGTCAGTTTTTCAAAGTTGAACAAATCTTCGTGGTGGACCCTGTAGCTACTGTTCGTAAACCGGTCACAAGCAGTTTTAGAACCTTTGTCATTTTGCTGTCTTATCGCAAATAATGCCGACTTCATACGTTACATGTGACTATATATGTTAAATCTTGAAAAACCAGTTCTTCACTCTTTTTACCATCCTCTGTTTGCTAATAAAATTTATTTACAGTATACGCGTCACAATTTTCTTTAATAGTTTTATGCCTTGCTGGTGGCTTAATATTCAATTTCGACGGTTCTTTAATCATTTGTCGGTAGCTTGTTAAACGCAATTTAACTAATCTACCATTTCAGGCTGTATCGTCCAATCAACAACCAATGAAACAACCATTTTTGTCTGGAGAAAAAAGACTGTGACTCTCTCCAAACTGGTTTTAGGAGCAAGTTAAGAGACTACCCTGAATTTGCCGCAAATGTCATTACCTTCAGTACGGCTCAGACATCCATCGAGACATTTGCGAATTAGAATCGGGTCGCTCTTCTCAGCGCAAACGTAGAGTGTATCAGGAAACAATTGCCGCAGACCGCATTTTGACAAGAGCGCTAATCCGCAGTGATTGTTGTTATCAATGCAACAGCCTGTGTCTGCATCTGACCAGTACATGATCGTTACAACGATAAACATTCGGAGCATCCGCATATTATCTTCAACACATCTCATCTTCAAATTGAACCGCGCCGAAGAAACGGCATTGAGTAATCTGAAACCAAACGTATATTAAGATGGATTATTTTTTTACGGCAAATTCATAGCACTCTGCTCGATTCGATTTGTCGCTAGATAAAGATCTATCAGTTTCCCATGCGTCTGAACATTTCAGATTGTGCGTGGCATGAGATTTATTGAGTTGTTTGTGGACAGACAGGTTTGTTGTGATAACAGTGGATATGAAACCTCAAAGCTTGGACAAACGCATTGCCTCTCGAGTAACAATCGCCCATAACGTGAGACACATACCGTGTAGAAACTTCCCGTTCATAAATACGGTGAGTATCAAAGTCAAACAGATCATGCACGTTGGAAGATCTTCCAAAGTTTACAAACCTGTTCATTAAGTCAGAACTGCAGCCACATTGATGCAGTTTTTGTGAATAGCTTTATTCGTTTATGCAATGTTTATTCAAATTAGGTTTTCTTGTTTCGTGACCTGCAAAGTCCCAATTTTGTAGAAAAAAACATGAACGAAAAAGGATTCCTAACGCCCTCCCATCAGAATTATGTTTCAATTAGGTCGCCTGTCATGCGCAAGCACTGTCAAATAAATACACCGCGGAGTAATTTTTACTTCGACCATCGAACATCATCAAGAATAAGCTCGAACCTGATCCGTTGTGGGTTAGGAATTCACGGATGCTGGAAAAGATAACAACGCCACCGCGTTGAAACAGCCCCAACTGAAGATGATTCTGAGATTCATTTAAAACATTAAAGGTATTGGAGCTAAAAAGCCAAGTAAAGACGTAAACTATAGGACCGCTCAAGCGGTTGCTGGTAGAGTGTCCATTTATACCAAATACTTTATCATTACAGAATTAAATCTCTTGAATCGTCCTTGAATTTAACTTCTCCTGCAACTTTTCTACAATGATATAACATGTCGTGACACACCCTCTCTCTTCGTGTTCATGCGGGGAACAGTATTCAGTCTTGGTATTCGTTGACAAGTTTAAACCCTTGCTTCAAAATCTTCCGCTCCCCGATGTGAGGCTTATCAGCAAACTGGTTTCGAAATCCCATTAAGAATGTGATTTTTATCGCTTAACGAACAGTACGCAGTTTGAAAGGGTTCTGTTGTTGCGGTTTGTTGTTATGGATATATTTGCACTTATGAGAAAAAAACCGGTCTTTGCAAATCGGTTTCTAAATTCGTTTCTTCTCGTCAAAAAGCCACAACGGTTCCTGTTTTTGCTCACTTAGGACTAGTTTTCAGCTGGTTTTTTTTTTCAATTAATCCGGTTTGCGGATTGATTTTTTTTAACCGCGCACAGCTCTAAGTAGCACAACCATGACAAATTTCACAATAATGGTACTAAACTGGATTTACTCTGAAACAGGAAATCTTGTTTAATACTTTTGGCAGTTTTGGCAGTTTTGAAAAAAAATTATACGGAATGATAGTCAGCACTTATCAGTGAAAAGCTAAAAAGAGGACATCCGTTTCGTTTTTAGTCGGACGTTGGCAATTTTTCTTCATCTAATTCAGTTTACAGCGTCTTTTGCACAAATGCGTCAATTTATTCACTTTCTAACAACTGCGTCCCAACCAGCATTTTTTCATGTTCATTCCCTCTTCGAACTGGAAAAAATATTTGTGGAAATCTTCCGGGAAATATTATGGTCTAAAAGCAATACCCAAAAATATTTATAGTTTGGCGGGCAAATGTTTGAAGAATTTTTGAGTAAATATTATTCTTTGGCACTAAGGAATGGGAAAGGCTGACCAATGGTCACAAAGTATGTGATATCAATTGCATTAATATCCCAAGTGTCGTTGTCGATAGTCGTTCTCACCAAGAACAGGTTTCACCCGCAATGCATTTCAACCGTGAACGCAATCAAACGCTTCGTGAAATAAATGTATCCGAAATCAACTTGCGTTTTTCCTTCTGAAAATGTTGCGCCTGTACAGCGAAAGTTAGCGTCTACACAGCATTTCAACGCGTCGAATAAAACGTTTTTCATGCAATACAAAAACCGGTTTACCCTGGCGTTAAAGCTATGTCTTATGTTAAAGTCTATGAAGACCACATCGGAATGTTCCTTTGCCGATGGGAATTCGAAGCAGGCAGAATGGTTTGTCAGATTTGTATGGGACTATTTGCCAAATTGGTGCCAAATTAGACTATCGCCAACCAAATAGTTTGACGGGATTTTTCGTTTGAAATAACCAATCTGATTGTTTTAAAGCACTCGATCCGCTTGTTAATAAAATGCATAGCTTTTTATAGCCGCGTCAGAAATCAGATTTTGAGATCCGTAAGTAGAAAGAAAGGTACTCGATCAAACATTTCTCTCAAGACCTGTCCCCTAACATAACGACAAAAACCCACTGATCGATTCTAAAAAGGATTTGAGATACGGTGCTGTCAAAGAATGTAACGTTGACTATAACTCAAGAGTAAAAATTAGGTTCACTACGTTCAAGCTCAAGCGAAAACGTTAATGTAATTTTGTTTTTGTGAATTACGGTATTTTATGGTATTCGCCCGGTCAGCTGCTCCCCAGCAATACTCCGGAAAAAGTGAAATTGTTTTATTCGATTGCTGTAAAGAGTGTACTACGTCCAAGCGATCCACACACATTTTCAGACAAATATACTCTCGGCTAAAATACACCACATTTTTGTTCACAAGTCTTCCCGACTGCATTGCCGCAACGCTCATTGACTTGGACACCAATCGCAAGCAGCCAGTCATGCCGAAAGCAACTTCAGCAAACGTTCCGGACTCAAACCCTGAACCTGGGATGCACTAATATTTTTAAGCGGAAACTGTCCGTTCAGAAGGGTAATCAAAATTTCAGCGCCGCAGCCAACCTAGCGGCAAACTTTCTGACCAGACTACGTGAGAAAGCAAATTCTTATGAGATCTGGTTCAGAACAGGCCCAGAATACCCCAGATCGGGCAAGAATTTGTGAAAAAATTGTGCTCTGACGAAAATTTGGCGCTGGGAAGCGTTCTGTCACAATCGCCACAGCCCCCGCCGCGCCCAAGCTCAAACCCGCTCAAGGTCCTGGTCGTCCTACCAAGTTCATTTCGATTGTGCACTTTGTTGTTGTCCCGGAAGTGAAGCGTCCCAAGCTGGTAGTGAATACCAACAAAGGAAGCTCCTCAAGGTTTGTAAGTGACAGAGATTTTTACGGTCTTTGATAAATTCAAAAAGATGGTTAATCAATCGATTGATCGATTGATCGTCTTATTTGGAACCGTTGTAAATTGACTCAATGATTGACTGATTTATTGATTGATCGTAGCTTAGCTGCGGGTGGAGTGCTTACAAATCGGGATATCTTGCTTGATCGGTTGATTGATAACATGTACCCAGTTGATTACAGGCATTTTTGTGAGGATGACTCAATTGATTCATTGAATAGCCTAAAAGAATTGACCCCGTTATTTGCTCGAATTGATTGATGTATGGCACTAGTGATGAAATAAAGACCTATGGAAATGTGATGATTTAAGCACAAAGAAATCCAATTTGTTTATAGGATGAATTGATTCGATTTATTCACATTTCACGTATTTTTTGCATAATTCAATGAATGAGTGCCTACCCTACTGCTTAGCAATTGACTGGTTGACAACGAATTTTCATAATGTCTTTAAATCGATCAATCCTATTTTTTCCGAAAACTAACCTTATTTAAATTTAAAACAATAACTTATATATCCAAGTAACGGCGATGTTTTATTTCAATAAAAAATTAATATTAGAGCGGAGCCTTAACATAAATTGAATTAACAAGAACTGATGTTTAATAATAGTTTCATTCCTAACCAAAAATAATTTTTTTGGCATTCCAGATAGATTTTGAAATTCATTTAAATAAAATTAAAAATCTTTAAAATGCGTCGTATGGTAAACTGCTCTGAATCATTTTAAAGTTTTGTTGAACCTGCTATATTTGGCATAAAAACCGTACTTTCGATATTTGGTGAAATGTCCTTAGATCGACATTGCCCAAAGGCCAAAAAATGGAATATCACCCAGTTACAAAATACGAAGAGCAAATAAATATCCGTTCCTGACGTTCAATCAAGCATGTGTGAAATTCTTTAGCTTATAATTTGAGATATTCTATTAAGAAAATTTGCTTCGTCCGATGAGTCCGGAACAGAAACGCGAACGTTTTTTACGTTTTATGCTGAGATACACGCTTGTTAAGAACAGTTTACTATTCTAGATCAACAGAAAATTTGACATTCGCACTTAGATAGCTCAAACCCTGTTAAATGGTAGCTCTCAACAATTTTGGAAGTTCGTTCTTTTTTACGTGTAGATTAATACTCGTAAAAAAGCAGTCGGGGGCGTTTCTTGAATAAATGTTGTTGCGTGACATCAGTGCTGTATATATTCCAGCCGGAGAACGATGAAAATTGCCTCCGACTGTGAGTTTTACCCAATTCATCCACCTTACACGCGGAAACCGGTTTAGTAAATAATGTGAGTTTCGCGAACATGTTTTAAATTACTCATTAAAATCTATAAGTGCGTTGGTAAAGAAATCCGGTTTAAAAAAAATCTGCTGCCGCTGAAACATAAGCGAATTATTCGACTGCTCATGGGTATTTGATTTTGAAATTTTTTATCTTCTTCCCGTCGAAAGCTACCAACATCTCAGTTAATAAATAACATCACAGAACGTTCGTTGAAAATGGATTTGCTAATATATCTCTGTTACGTATACTTTCTCTTCCGTTTTTGCGCTGCGGCTCCGGGTAAAATTTATTTCGTCTGATACTTTTTCTGTAAAATTATTTTTATATACCGTTTGGCTTTGCAGCAAAGCTTCCCAAATCATTATTCCCAATGGAGCCGCCCGATGATCCAGTGGAAACTGTCAATACAACGTTCTTCGAAGGCGACATCAGGGGTGTGGATGTTGGTGCTAATACATCGGATGTTAGTTTTGCTGGCTCATAAACATTTGACAGTCGAAATATTAACTAATATTTCGGCCAAACTTTTAAAGTTTGTGGGATGCAATGCAGTCACTAATGAGGCATTAAAATGGCCGAACGGGATTGTCCCATACATTTTCTCCAAATCTTATGGTGAGATTCAGATTGTCTCAATATACCGTTCTCGTAAACAGCTAACACGTGTTGTTCAAGTATTTTTCCTGAGTATAAATAAAAAGAATAAAATAAAAATTGTATGCGGGCTCATATTTAACGATTCAAATAGGCCTTTGGAATATGAAAAGAGGAATGACCACTTTCAGTCAATTTAAATTAGATGTTGAATTAAATTGCTGTTGAGTTTGATCATTTTAGCACATTGCAGTTTAACGGGTTCGTAACCACTTCTGGGATAAGTTTGAGTTGAAGCCATTGCATATTTTTCCCAAAAATATTTTCAAACACGGTAACTAACAAAAAACATCAGGTTGTTTTCAAACTCAATTTCACTATAAATAGTATATTTTTTGTTCAAAATAAAATGACATTTTTGGCTAATTTAAACATAATTTTTAACAAATTAAAATACACTACAGCTCACATTTTGGTCTATTTTATCCAGAGGCGTCAAGCGCAAAAGCTTACAAGCAGTTCGTGCTGGATGCAATGAAACTCTTTGACCGGACCTGTGTGCGTTTCGTTCCGCTGACCACCGAGAAAGACTACATTATCATTGCAAGCAGTAGAACGTATGAACGCTTACTTCATGTGTGATGCCATAAATTGATACCGTAGTAACTGGAGATTCTTCAAATCATTAGATGTTCGTCCTACGTCGGCAGACATGGGGGCGGTCAAGGTGTCGTTATATCCATTGGACGTGAGTTTTTTTTTCAGATCGCTTGAAATATTCAATATTCCAGAAAATTTGATTTGTGTGTTTTTCGCTAGAATGCACGGACCGGCCAGGAATAGTTCAACACGAACTGATGCATGCTCTTGGTAGGTTTTCCAAACACACAATACCGGTTGATAGTGTATCTCTTGAAACATGCAAGACATACAACACTTGGTCTTCACGTACATTGAACCGTGTTTTTTACCAGGCTTTTATCACGAGCAAAGCCGATTAGATCGTGACGATTATGTGGAAATTAATATGGCCAACATCAGGGAAGGCGGTTAGTTTTCCCGTACCATTTGAAATCAGTTTGAGCGAAGCGAATTTTTGTTTTCTCGTAGACGATCAAGCACAATTTCAAACGTACAGAAACACGACCGCTTTTGGTGAACCCTACGATTTCGGTTCTGTACTCCACTACGGCATGTTCGATTTTGCAATAAATCCAGCCGTTTGGACGATTCGACCGCTGCATAAGTATAGCGACAAGACTAAACTTATTGGCCAGAGGGACGCCCTCAGTGACATTGATATCGCGAAAATCAACTTGATGTATAAATGCGGTAAATACATTTTTTGACACCGATATATGTGGCTTTCCGTAAAAACGATTGAGATCCGATGCTTCTTAGAAAATTACTGATTTTATTTTCATATTTTTTTCAAGCTGGAACGAACTCAGCAACTACTACCATGAATGTCTCGATTATATCCACCACGACACCCGCGAGTCCCATGGCAGCAAACCAGACTTCGACAGACCTTCCGGCTACTGCTGATATAACTGTCGTCATTACTACAACGGCACCTGCAGGTAAATAGCTGGGTTCCGCAATGACTGCAGCAAATTCAAACAAGCACCGCCTGATTGGTGTAGTAGGAAAAATAATTTTGGCGATCGTCATGTGCCAAACAGAATAACCTCTAACGTACGGGCTTACTAATTTTTTTAAAAGCCGCTTACGTTTATTTTTCAAAATTTTGTCTGCCAGGCAAAAATTGAGTGAGGACCATGACGTAAGAACTTAGTTCTCGAAATTACAACTCAGCAAATTCACTACGCTATCCATGTAGTGATTGCTCTTACAAAGAAAATGAGCCTTACAAGCTGAAAAAAATAGTTTTAAAAACTTGCAAGTGTACACGTTTCGAAACTGATCAAGCTTTTCGGTCGTTCCCATAACAATTATTATTATAACTCTGCCTTTTCTAGGCAAACTTCAACCATTACCAGTTAGTGCCAAACTAAAGTTTTTCATTATCGAAAGATCAATAACTATTTAGCATCAAAAGATCAAACTGAAGGTCAAAAGATCAGTTAATTTCGACAGGAAAGAACGTCGCCTAAAGCCTAGATTTTATTGAATTTTTTTGACAGTACAGTTTTTTGATACAGGTGCACGCCAACCCTAGCTCCTCCCCCCCCCCTGGATCAAAAAAGTTTCAAAGATGTTTCATTCGGTCACAAAAAGATTCTCACAACTTAACGCTTCTGAGTCATTTTCGAAAAAAGAAGCTTGGCCTTTCCTAAAGAAAGTCCCTCAGTTTGTGCAAAGTTGTGTAGAAGAAAACACGTGAAACAAACTTGCCGCAAATTTTGGTGTAGACACTCCTCATTCAAATGCTATTGTCTCGGCACAGTCCGGAATCTAACAATTTATTGCGAATTGTGTCAGGGATTCGAGTTCACAAATAACAAATGCACCTTACCAATAACAGGTGAAATATTTAGTTTGATCGCTTATCTTTTTTGATTCCTCACCTAGGTACTGGATTGGAAACTCCTTATCGTGGCTGTTTTTTCCCCCCTTGGTCACCCGAAGGGGGTTATCCCGACTCGCTCAAGCTGGAAAACATTGACCAATCCTTATGCACATATATTGTCATTCCATTTGAACGTTCAACAGGCAAGGAGCCTATACCACGAACAACTGATGCCATTGCACGTTAGTTTACACAATTTACGTAGTTCTTAGTGTATAATTCCATGTGAAAATGTTGATATTTTTTCGGTTCAGAAACTTTTGTCAAACTGCAGCAAATGAAATCGGAGCATCCAAAACTAAAATTCCTTTTGGGAATCGGCGGAAAAAGCAGCGAAGTGTTGGGGAAGACAGCAAGCGATCGCCTAATTCGCTCAAAATTTCTCCCCACTATTCTGCGAGACCTGCGTGCTTGGAATTTAGACGGTGTTGATATTGATTTCAATCAAAGATATACGGATGCTTATGACGTTTCATCAATTGCCACATTGGTGAAGGTGAGTTTTCCGGTTTTGGGTTGTGAAATCTATTGGCTAATGGTGATTATCATGCTAGCAATTGCGAACCACGTTCGACTCTGAGGCTCTTGAGGTCGCTAAGCCACGCCTCCTCCTTTCGGTCACACTTCACTACACCTCATTTTGGGCGGATGTTGCATCATCAAAACTTGAGCAGTAAGTTTTGGCTGAACAATTCGTCAAAAGAAGGTCATTACTCATACGTTCTTCACAGATCCGTTGACTTCGTACACGTAGCAGCATATGATCTGGGAAAGACAGTGACAGAGACCAAAACTGTAAGCCATCATTCCCCGACAAAGGGCGGACCATTTGGAGGAGCCACGCAGCAAAATATGGTAATTCAGTTTTTACTTTAAGAGAATTCCAATGGGAGAACAGAGAATCGTTTTAACTTTTATTTTTTAGAAAATGATTATAGATGATTTTGAACTTTATTTTGCCAACACTGCATAAACATTTATTCCATAGCAAAATTCCGAATTTAGAAAAACAAATTAGGACTCCCTCAATATTTACAGTAAAATACCGATTCACAAAAATCGTTATCAAAATAATTTTTGTTTTTTCTGCAGAAATACATTGAATTACGAGTAGGATGAGTTGTATCCTGTATTAGGGATTTCGTATTTGATTCAAACTGAATTCAATAACAACTAATGAAATCTAACTTTGGTCTGGCTATTTCCAACCTGACTTCTGCCTCAGCTTTTTGGTCCCTACGACGATTTCTCATGACGGCAATCGATCCAAAATTCTATTTCAAACTGCTACTAGCCAACAAATATATTCGCACCGGTTTTCCAAAAATTGAAGCTTCTTAGGCTTAAATCGATGTAGACGGAACATTCCGGAAATTTCTCATTTTGTGAATTCTGTGAGAAAGAAATTTCTGATGCGTTACTGCGGAAGTATATTACTAAATCATCAGTGACATAAGGCATTTAGAATAAACCTGAAACCAGTTTGAGAACCTGCTCTGAAACATGCCAAGTTTGGTATGTTACGAATGACCAGATTTTCTTGAATTTTGTTAGGAGTCCATGGCCGACATCTTGTCATCTCTAGGAATTTCTAAATCCAAATTAGTTCTGGGCATACCATTTTATGGTCGCGGATGGATCCTGAAAGACGTCGAAAAGCACGACTTGGGTGCCGCTGCTGCGAGCCGTGTATATTCTGGTAACCACACAAAGGAGTCTGGTGTATGGGCTTATTACGAAATTTGTCAGGCCATCAAGAACGAAGATGCCACTAATCATTTTGACGAAGAGATTGCGGCTTCATATGCCTACACGCCTTTTTGGTGGATCGGCTATAACGATATAGCAACAGTTCGTACCAAGGTTTGTTGATTATGCACTTGTCCGTCATTAGCTGTCCCCAGCTTCATATGGGATTACAGTACATTTCCA
Source organism: Hypsibius dujardini (assembly GCA_001579985.1). Classification (NCBI taxonomy): domain Eukaryota; kingdom Metazoa; phylum Tardigrada; class Eutardigrada; order Parachela; family Hypsibiidae; genus Hypsibius; species Hypsibius dujardini. The sequence goes on along the minus strand of LRSR01009797.1, from coordinate 47,101 downwards.
TGGTTTAGACTGAATGGGCTGTGCAAAATGGATACGGCGGAGTGTATGCGACAGATGTTTCGGAGGACGATGCAGGGAACGATTGTCAAGATGGAGCTTTTCCTTTACTTTCTGCCATCAAAAAATCAGTAGACCATTAACACTGTGCGCATGGGTCATACTCCGTTCCAATCGTGTCACAGGTCCCGGTATCATTACTTTAAGTTTTAAGTTATGAACGGATAAATATGGTTAATTTACTGCTTCAAAATTGGCACCCAATCTCATTCTATCAGAAGTAAATGGAGCTGAATGGCTGTTTTGCGTTCATGCAGGGTACACTGGTGCGCTTTTTTCTCGTCAAAGTGTGGACTCAGCGACAGCCGTATTTTGGTGCTTGTACCCTGACGGTGGAGTTTGTTTGCTCGATATTTTTATTTATTAATTATCCTTGAAAGTTTCGAACTGTCAAACAATTGCGAATGCGGTTATCCGGCGTTGATCGATGCTCACGCAGTTGCACAGCAAATATTCCGATCCATAACCGGTTTTGTTAAATTGTGAATACCTGTATTTTTGAGAACCGGAACGCACTTCAAAATCCTTTTCAAACGTCACGATTTCCCTTGACGTTACGTTCACTTTATTTCATGACAAAAATGCCGGTGTTTTTCACTTTGGTAACTTCGACCAATTTGTAGGAGACAGAAATGAAAAAACCGCAGCCTCGCTATATCATAAGGCGATGAACCACCGTCAATTCGAGTCTTTTCGCAATGAACACACACCCTGACGAAAACATTCTAGCAGCTTAACTATTATTGATCAAGATAGCGTGGGAAAAAATTGATCAGAAAACAAAACTTTGCGTTTTAAAACTGCCGTGTCATACTACACGGCGCCACCTACGTAATTTGGGTCTGTGACCAATATCAAGGGAACGGTCATGAATAATGACTTACTTGGACCGGGGTGGGATGGCCTGCAGTGAACCGGTGATTTCGTTTCACAATCCAGATCGACGGAACTTTAAACGCACTGACTGCAAGCTGTTTAAACACTTTAAAGGGGCGCCGATGGGTGATACCGAAGTCCAGTCGATCGGGATTACGAACCAATATTACCACATCTCTGCAGAGTATACCACGTCTGTCCAATTAAGCTATTATTTGTGATCCTTCCCTTGATAATGTCCATAGACCCATATCACTAATTAGTCAGTGTTCAAAACAAACCGGTCTCGTATAGCATCGGACGACTGATTGGTCAAATTACCGAACATAAGAAAAGGCGCTTAAAAATAAATTAGCACCAATATGGTATATCGAAACGATGTCGTCTTCTGCTCTCACGGGTAGGTTTTCCAGTAGATAAACTGGTTCAGGTACTTCTCCTTGATTGTGAGGAATAATAATACAAGCCTATGCGAACTTTCTGCTTAGAGAACACCGTTCCGGACTTAATAGTCGCCAAATCGCAAGACCGTTGCACTAAGCTGACAAACATTACCACTTTCCGTGCAAGTTAACTTTTAAGAGTGATTTCCTGTGGCTCACGTTTATCAGTTTATATTTTTATAATGCAAGCGTCCCACCTATCAGTCATTCTGTTGATTCTGATGCTTCGGATCCTGCCCTCAGCATTTGCAGGATGCTGTACTTCCGATTTGAATACGTGTGGTTCAAATCTCGCTCCGGTATGTCAAGTCAGCGGGAATGAATTCAACTCGCTCTTCTTTTGTCGGCAGGGTGATAATCCCATCAAGATCCTTTACTGTCCTAATGGCTGCATTGCGAACACAAACACCAACACCAATGATGTTTGCACCCATGCAGCACAAGCTACCGATCGGCCAATCGCTGAATCAGACACTATCCCGTCGGAAGGCAACCTTGACAAGGGGCAGATTCTCTGGTCCAAAATTAAATCTTCCAAGTTACAGAGGCCGATTCATGTGTTTGTGGCCGGCCTCGTTTTTAATTCTGCGTGCGCGCGCCTCACATTGCACAATCCATCTCAGTGATCGAACAGCTGATCAGACCAGTTTGCCTTGCTTCAAAAGTTTAGTGATTGTAGTGCGTGTTAAAAATGCCTCGTAAATTATCTTTGGAAGTGCGTCACTCCATTTCGACCTTGCACACCCTTAAATATTCGGCTACCGTAATTGTGAATGCACTATCCCTTCGGAATATCGCTGTTTCGAAATCGGGAGTCAACAAAGTCACTAGGGAAAATGCAGCGGAAGAAGCCGGCCGACCCAAACCACCATCAAAAGCGACGAACTCCGGCAAGGCAAAAGTGAGGACTGCAGCCCTCGTCAAAAAAGTCAAGAAGGCCACGACTGGACCCAACCCACCGACTCAATCTCAAATCGCTCTTGAGCTGGGAGTATCGCAGGCCACCATTCAGCGCGTCATCAGCGAGGAATTGGAGGGGAAGGTGCGAAAAAAGTACAGAGTGCACGGGCTGTCGGATGCGATGATTCAACAACGCCTCGCACCAGGTCCACGCTTCCTGAATTGGATCAGCGGTCGAAAATGGGAAAATGTCTTGACAATTGATGAGGCCTGGGTGTACCTCACCAACTGCAAAGGACGGCGGAGGATTTACTAGGAATTCCGGGGAGAACGCACGGAGGAAAGTTGGACAAAGTTTTGGAAGGAATATCATCCTAAAGGCGTGATGTTCGTTGCGGGAGTCTGCAATCGCGGGAAGACTAAGATCCGTTTCATCGAACCAGGTGCAAAAATAAACTCCAAGTACTACATCGAGAAAGTACTCACGCCGATGTTTCGGGATGACGTGCCTCGTTTGTTCCCTGGGAAGCTTTTGAAGAAAGCCGTTTTTCACCATGACTCCGCCCCCTCCCACGCATCGAAACTCACACAAGATTGGCTTCGTTTGGCTCCAATTCGGTTCGTTCCGAAAGAGGATTGGATGGGCAACAGCCCTGATTTGGCTCCGATGGATTTTTGTGTGAACGAGATTTTTAAATGGGAATTGTTTAACAAGGCTCCGACTACTGTCATAGGCTTGAAACGTGTTATGTCTTCAGTGTGGTCCACGCTTGACCAGCGCAAAATTCATAGAGCTCTCAAATCTTGGCCCGGTCGCGTCAAAATGATGATCGAGAAGGGCGGTCATCATATTGAACACATTTTGAGTGGACATAAGAAGTTTTAGTATTTATTTTGGAATTAATAAAAATCGACCACAAACAAATGAATCGGCCTCTGTAGTGGTTCAGGAAGACAGAAATCTCGTCGTCTCGCAACTTATTCCAGGTTCAGGTATTAAAATAAATACCTTAAGTTTCCGGTTTATATTCAGCTTTCACGAGGGGCGTTTCGAAAGTAATGCAGCTTGTACTGTAATTGAACTCCGACTCAGGAATGATCGGTAAAAATGTAGAAATGCTACTCGGTAAAGCTTCATCTTTTAATTCAATCACGAAGTTTCGGCGAACTCCTTTTTTGAACTCGGAAGCTTTTATCCTGACTTTAAATAACGGTGAACAGTCAAAAAAATTTTGCTAAAAAAATTAGCGTTTTAAAACATACCGCAAAAATGTATTCATTAGGTAATTCAGATTATGCGAAGAAATGCAAAAATCTATAAAATAGCGCTTTATTGCTGTGAAAAGGTGGCTTTGCATTGATTTCAGTTGCTCCGCTCTGATAAGAGAAATAATGTTCTGGAATTGGAAAAATGGAGAAATAAGTCAGTCGGATATTACTATGTGGGTCTCTGGCACAAATCTGGCACTGGTTGTTTGTGAAGCCTAGCACGCTGACGATTTCGGGTATTGAGGACCTTGTCCTGCTAAACACTGTAAAAACTGGAAACTGGGCACTGCGAGAGAAAAATGTGCCGGGACATCTCTCTCCGTGATGGAAGATGGCACTCTCTGGCTATAATTACGCCTTGTTTGACCACGTCCTGTTAACTCCATCTCAGGCAACTGGTTAACGCAAGTTTTCTAAATGACAAACGGACAGATCGTTTGATAAAGAAGAGCAGTCTAAAGTCAGCGGCAGTTTGCTGCTCAGATATTTATACCATTCGACATTGTGGAAATTGTTTTGAAACCATTCAATAAAGCAACTAAATTTTTTTACTGGGATAAAATTTTAAGGCGGGCTGGTTGCAGCAGAAAAGAGGCGAAATCGTCACATATGAAACCGAGATAATGCGTCTGCGATACCGTTGTTCACTCCGGCAATGTGTTTGACGGTAAGAGTAAAGTTGCGTTGGGCGGCCACAAAGGCGACGCGTCTAATTAGATGGAGGACGCTTCTACTAGACGATCTGAGTTTATCCCAAGCTTAAACCAGGCCGAGGTTATCGGAGCAAAAGAGAATGTGTTGACGATAGAAGAGAGGCGCCCATGTCACACTGGCGAAATAGATTGGGAGAAATTTGAGCAATTCAATACTGAACTTCTTCAACCACTCGGGCCATTGATGCTGAAACCATTGACCGTTAAGGTATGCACCGCATCCATGCGCAGCCGAGGCATCAGTGTACAAGTGGATGACTCATGGGTCGGTTCAATTCGTACAGAGGAAAGAAGCCTCCGTTTCACAAAGACAAAACTTTTCGCCACCACTATAGGTAGAGATGAAAATCGCAAGTCACGTAAACTTTTTTTCAATGTGCCGGGAGTATTCGATTATAAGTCTAGTAAAGAGGCGATCAGCAGGCACGCACTTTGATGCCCACTGAAGGAGTCCAATAAGGCTCTGCAGTTCAATACGTGTGCACGTAGCACGACGACTCCACTCAGTCGACTTTGACATGGTTTTAGCCAATTTCCCCTTGGGAAGGCTTACTGTCTGTGTGATGGTGTTGGTCGAGATTTCAAGGAAAGGAAAACATGTGCCGTATTAATTTTTTTTATGTACAATAGGAACACCCAGATTGAGACAGAGAGAAAGGAAATGATCCGGGAGGCGTGCGAACTCGTCCGAATTTGGAGATCCCACTAGGAGATAATCATCTACATAGACCAGTGTGCCGTAATGTTGCGTAGTGTGACTAAATATCCAAAGAACAGCTTGAGATATTATGCAAAACAAAAAGGGAGATGATATACAGCCAAACGGAAGAACAGTATTGAAGAAATATTTGTTCTCAAAGCAGAACGCCAAAAGATGCCAATCTTCCCGTCGAACAGGAACATTGCGAAAAGCATGTTTTATGTCTAGTTAGACATTCGTGCACCAATATCAAATTGGGTTTGAGAAGAAATGGCCTGATTGACGATGCAATACTCACGTGATCGGGAGATTACGCCGGTAGATTTACCCTTTTTGATATGAAACTTGGCAAATGCGTTCGTGGAACTCTGAGATTAATTCGTCAAAGAAACCTCAGTATCTCGCTTAAGTTTGCACAGCCATTAAAGTCAATTGTCATGATAATGGCTTATCTCCGGTTTCCGGTTTTTGAAAAGGAGCGTACCTCAAAACATAAATGACGTCATATCTATTATCTGGACACGATGTAAGCGGAAACATGGGAATAGATAACTCATTCTTCTAGATCCTGAAAAAAATTGCCGTTGCTGAACAAGAAACTGACACTAAGCTCTCGCTGAATCCCAACTTATATACCCCGACGGAATCATACCGTTTGTCCAAAGTCTGAACCTATGTTCCAATTGCCTTGTTCTTTCTGAATCTCTTTCGAATCAAAATCTGATTGGTTCATAAGTTTCTTTCCTAGCGTAACCCTCTTTTCTGTCTTTTCTCTTTCGAAGTTATCTGATTGATTCAAAGTTTCTGTTGGCTCAAAATTTGGGAAAATTTACGCAACCCACTTTCTCCCTAGTTTCATTATAATTGGTCTGAAATCCCTATTGGCGGAAAAGTTGAAATATAACGGACAACCCATAGTCTTTCCGGTCTGTCTTTTTCTTTCCAATCTTATCGGTCCGAAGTCGCTTCAAGAAGCCTCGCCCCTTAAAAACATACTCATATATTAAGACATATTGCAAACAGAAACTTTTTCAGTTTGACTGTTTTTTCTTTTACAAAATGGTCTCCTGGGGACTTTTCACAGGAGTCCCACAAGATGAAGAACTCCTCCAATTGCTGACGAGGCAGTTCTTCATCTACTCCATCAAGCAGTGAGTCCAGAAATAGTTCCACTGCATCACCACCTGGAATCAGCGCTCCTTCATCAATGATATAATTGACATCATGCAATTCGTCATCAAGCCTGGGGAAAACTGCCGGAAGTTGAGCTGGGTCCCCATTCTTCCCGACCAAGCGTAAGACGTCACCCTCCATCACTCGTCAGCATCACTTGTCTTTTCATTACTGTGCTGGTCGCTATTAAGCAGTTTCCTATTTACAAGAACATGATCGAGAACTGGAATGTCTTTATTAATGAAGTGTTGTTTGCAATCCTGCCTTGATATACGGCAAGTGGTACGATGGTGACCATCCCATTTAAAGAAGTCGGTTTCAGTCGGTTCGGTTTGGATTGGCCTGGTCGGCATCAGTTAAAGCCCAAAAATCGCAAGTCGGACGACCTGTAAAGGTCACAAAAGGTCACATTTTTAATTTGTCTAATTAAGATCTAATTAAGTTCTCATTCACGTTTATAGTTTTTTCCAATCAATCACGTCATTCCCATTCATTTAACAGCCATTTTCCTAAATTCAGACATATGATCTAATATGCTGCAGTCAAATCCTCAAGCTTAAGGAGGCTCACCGGTGACCGACAGTCAGCAATCAAGCTGACACGACGAAACTTGCAGTAGTTCTATTCGAATGCGCAGTGGAACACCGACCATGTCAAGGAGGTCTGGTGCACGGATGCCCGACTACGGTCAGCTTCGAGTGATCGCCCTGTTACGGCTAAAGTACTAGACCAACGTAAAACTATCGCATTCATAATCCTATATTATAGCGCAACATATCAAAGGGACAGCACCCAAGCTATTCACACTATCTTAAAATGTCGTTTTGTATCATTTGTATTTTATCATTTTGAGTGTGCTTTATGTTTGCGTACCGTGCGAGGAGTCGGAGCCAACGGTGTGTATGGTTTGAGACACTTGTATATGGTCTATCACATGTATTGCTACACCAAGTACGGAACGTTTCATCCTTTGAAATATTAAACGTCATTTTCGGCAATACATCGTAGAGCTACTCTTTTTCACAAGTGATTATAATTGCTCCAAGTAATCTGTGCTACTTGATCGATTGGAAACGATATAACAGAAATAACGAGATGGAATGCGACATGCGTTCTACCAACCCATACAAAGGGGCCTACTCCACGGAAGGGTTTAACGAACGACCACCATACGGACAACAATATTTGCCCGCATATTTCATATAACTGGCATGTCATTTCAAATATGTGAAGGTGGGAATGCTTGGGTGCGCGAACCAGATGGGCTCTTATCAGAATTTGCGTATTGAATCGGCGAATTTGAGAATGGTTTGTTGGGAAGACTTGAAAACGCTGCAAGACTTCCTATGCAAACTGCATGCTGCCAATATGCCTAAAACAGTTTGATGATTTTCACATACTATTATGGGCAACCCCAATATGTGGACCTTTCCAGCAACTTGCAGCCGAGTTCAAGCACCCCTAGCTTTCAAGCGGTATCTGACAGCACTGTGACATCATACCGGTATCTGACTTGACTTTACAATTGCAACTATTAACGACTATTAAAACGGCCTAGATGTTTTCATTGATTTTACATAAACGGGTTCAGGCAAGTTTTATGCAGAGCACGGGAGCCCAATCTTCGAATTTTTGTACCATAATTTCTGCTATTTGGATGAGAGGAAGAGTGCGTGAAAAGCAATCAGCCAGAGTTTGTGTGACCATATACTGTAATACTGTATGCAAGACAGCTTTCTTTCGCAGTGTAATCGTCTTGTTTTCTAGTTTTCGTGAATTATCTCGGTTGAATCAGTAACAGAAGCCGCATTTCGAGGATTTTCATCGAATTGGTTGTCTAATCTAATTAGTGTAGAAAGCCTCACTTCAGGCGTACGCCGATTATCCTGTGGGATTAGTTTTCACTAAAGTGAAATTGTTTTCTTCGTATAGTAAAGATTCATCAATAATTAGTCCTGGTCGTCTTTTGTCTTGCAAGAAAGCCTTGCATAGGAGAACGATTTGCATGTCTGGCATCAAATGCAATCCGGAAACATTACTTCTTTAAAGATTACACTCAGCAGTTTAGGACGTGCAAGGCAGTGGCAGATTAATCGATGGGCTGAGCGGGCCGTTGCGCCTCCGCGATCAAAATGACTTTGCCCTTTCCCTCGCTCCCAGAGGGGGAAGGAATTTTTATTTTATTATGGAATGTTAAAGCTTCCCTTGAGCCCCTAGAGTGGCAAATTTTTTTTGCACCCCCTACAACAGGTTTACCATTCCCTTCGGACCGACCTCATTCCGCCACTGGTCCAAAGAAGACATCTCCGCACTGAAAATATAATTCGACGAATCGCGTGCGCTGTGCCTTCTAAACAATCACGCACAATTTTGTGCCGTCTCGGAAGTGCTTGGTTGAACACGTTAAATGCCTAAATTATTAATCAGATATAAGCGGGACTTAATGTTTAACCTACGTTTGCATTTTCCCCGGTTTGAGAATTCATAAACCACATCATTCTTCACACTCCAGAATCTGTGTCCTCCTCATACCTATATTTCACATTTCCCAGACGGTCTGCAGCATGAATAGCTCAATCTCCAATACAACACGAATCGCAGTGCAAAATCCGTTATCCTGTTTTTCAGTGACGGCCTACAAAATCATAACCGGCATCACTACGCCGCTCAGTCTGATCGGTGACTGCATCTTCCTCGCCATCTTCGTGACCTTTCTACGACGACCCAGCTTAATCACTCACTTCACGGTCCATATCATGACTCTTTGTGTAATAAATCTGCTGAATGGTCTAGCTTACTGGCCTTTAGCTATCGCCCGACCCATCGCTACCAGCGAGTGGCTCAACTCGCCCTTTCCATGCGCGGTATTCCAGTACATGATTTGGGTCCTGCCGATCATGACGATGATGCAAGATCTGGTCGTCTGTGGCGACCGATGGGTGGCGTTTCTGGCTCCTATTTGGTATCATTCTCACAAGAGCATCAAGCTGTCTCTTTGTGCCACCCTTATCGTTGCTGTTTGGCTTCATGCCTGGTACCTCCCGTTGAACGTCCTCAACTATATCACACCAATGGCTCTCCGTCAGGGTTGCGACGGCACGGCTTATCCTACCTTCCGCAACGTCGTGTTTACTGCGGTTTGCTATATACCGGAATCGTTGACTTTCGTCAGCTATCCCTTCTTACTAATCATGCTATGGAAACGGAGAGTCAGGAGATCTCGGTTGAGACATGGCAGAGTCGAATGTTTAACTGCGGCTGCGACCGTTTCCAGATCTGTAATGACGACTGCTACCTTGACAACAGCGTTGACCGGGAAGTCCGGCCCAATGACCGTCCGGTTGGACTTGGGTTCCACTATATCGACGGACGGATCAGTCATGTCGGTTAGGGGAGCGGAATTGCGACGAGAGGCGGCAAGGAGGAAAAGCCTAGCTCAGACGGAACGATCAAACAATCGGTTGGCAATGGGGCTGCTCTTTTTGAAGTTGATTGCGGTTTTTTTCATCATGGTTCCGACGGTCATGTTCTCAGTGGCGGCAATCAACCGTCGGCTGCCGCCGTCTTGCACTTGGGACGCTTTTCATTTGGCCGAGCACTTCCTAGCCGTGACGCAACTGGTCGAACCCTTTGTCTATCTTCTGACCATGCGCGATCTTCGTGTCGAGTTTTTACTGCTTTTTCGATTCAATTAAAGGCCAACAAACAGTCGCAGGAGATATCGATTGCCAAAAATTGGTAACATTTTGGTCTGTACGCTTTCACAAATGCGTTGGAGAATGTTTTATACAAATATTTAAATTATCCCGACAAAAGGTTAATAAGGGCAAGATGAACAAGAAAATGACTTGTGGGATGGTTTTGATTAGGTCAAGTACAGCTTTTATTCTGTATATTTGGATTCCAAATAAAATTGAAAGCAATTGTTGCTCTTGTTATCATGCTTCTCAAGTGCCGCCGGTTGGTCGCTTAAGGTCAAGCTGTCATCTTAGGCGTTCCAAGCGAAACTGCTGCATTTCGTAAAGCGACTAGCTGCTGACTAAGACGAAAGCCCTCGCTGACCGTTTTTCAAAACTCGCTGCATCACTCACTCAACTGCGCAGAAAGGTTCCTCTTGAGGTTGATATGGCTTGTTGCAGTCGGTGCTAGTTCAAGCGTGTCTCCGGGCCTTAATAATTCCCTCCTCTTGCGAGAACTTCTATATCCCGCGTTGGAATGAGTGCTGACGAAGAGGAAAAGCTGAATTCTGTTGACATTGGTTCTTGAAGTTGCTTCACCAGTAATCCCTCTCATAATGAAGCATCCGGTATCTAGTGCGCAGTTCCGACCAATAGAATAATCCTGCAAATTTGCTATAATGTATATAAATATTAAATGCCTTTAAATGTCTCTCATTCCATTCTGCAGACCAGTCATCCTAACCAACTTAAACTGATTAACTTCGATTAATATATTAATCTACTTCGTTACGGTGGATGATGTAAGGGCAATTTTTTGTCATATATTTTCGAGCTAGAATGGTTATTTGAGGAGCTGGTCGTTTGTCTTAATTGTTGCGGTTATTTCTTCCATCTTTTTTGTTTGTGGAGGACTAGTCCAACCCCAGCTTAAGTCTGAACCTGCTAACAGAAGCGCCAAGCCGACCGAGCCGAATCATTGCGCTGGTACCAAGCCGACCGATCCCAAATTCTTGTGCGGTGATTCTCGCCTCGGGCCAGTCGAGATACCCACTCAGATCACCCTTGGTGCAGGGTACAACCGATTCGGATGCCTGTCTGCCAGAGAGTTCCTGAAGAAATGGTACAACACGATTACAGCTACTTGCAGGTTACTTGCAAGCTTTTGCTGTGACGTATCGTGAGCCGCAAGACTACACATGTTACAAAGTTTGCAAAGTTAGTACTTGATTTGCGCCGTCTTGTTCGCAATGACTGCAGCGATGCGGTTCGGAATACTCTCCCACAAAGCCTCGCAGTACTCCCGAGTAACCAGCTTGTTTAACAATTCCGGGGCAGCACGTGCAATATCCTGCACGGTTTTGATGGAGGTGTCTTTGGCCAGCTCGAATTTGATGAATCTCCAGACATGAATCAATCGAAGAAAACGATAAGAAATCAAGATTTTTGGGCAACGAAATTCATAATGCGCACATTGAGTTGATTGATCGATAAGCCAGTTTGAAATTTCCCCCAATCAAACAACGTGTAGTCTTATTTGTCAAACCACACCAAATCGAAAGTTTGCAAGTAACCTGCAAGCAGCTGTAGCAAGAGCTACAACTAACCGCCCAAAGATGGCTTCCAACTAGACAAGTCCGGAAAGCCTATTTTAGACACGCAAAAACTTGCAATAAGACTGAAGGTTGATTGGTTTGGGAATAAAGAGTCTCATTACTTGGCCGTAGCTGGGACACCTTACAGTCAACGAGCTATTCCACCGTCCAACTTGGCCACTCCAAAACATGATGTAGATAAGGACCCCTTCAATTATCATGTCTATAAAGTGTTCGTCCCCTTTTGAGGTCCAGTTCGGGCCTATTGTTTCGTGGTTTGGACAGCCGGGGCAAGGTATCCAATACGTTTTGCTAGTCCCTGTCAAAACCTTGGTCAGCAACAGATTCCTGGTTCGGTTGAATTCGAATATTAAAACGGCTTAGATTTTTTCATTGATTTTATCTAAACGGATTTAAGCAAGTTGTATCAAGCCGCGAAAATTGTCATTTTCTAGGCGTGGTGGTATCATTATTGATTTTAACGTGTAAGATCTGTCACAACCTTGGCCATTCTGTCTTCTACAATTCCCTTAAAAATGGACAAGTACGTACAACAGTAATGTACATGAACTCTACAGTACAATTAGTCGGTTCCAAGAAGGTAATCGCCCGCTCGTTTGCATTCGAGACCGATAGACAGACATAAATTATATACATCAAGGTGGTTGATACCGGTATTTCACAGTACAAGCACCTGCAGTAGTAGCACAAAAAGAGCAAAGATGCTCAGAATGAAACAAAATTTCTCTGGGCTACGTGCAGTTGAGATATCGTTTTTGCCTATAACCCCTTCATATTCAATGTGAAAAATAACAATGAAATTTGTTTGGCAACCTAGACTGTCGTTGATCCCATTGCTTTACCACTAAGACCATTTGTACCTTGCCGACGATGTTAAGAATGCATAGGAGTGAGGGAAGCCCATCCAATTGCACCGGGACCGATTATTGCCCAGCCCAGTTGGTGGTGGGTACTTGCTGCAAAGGCGACCTAAACCCAATGAGACATGCGCTTATGTTCGCCATTTCCTCATGGCTGTTAACCACAATTATTTATCATCAACACTTAAGGGCAACCCGACGCTTTGAAATCGTCCTTAAATCTCGCCGGGTCGCCAGCCGCAAAGATCATGGATTATTGTTTTCGTGTTCCAATCTATTTTTTATGACTCCTTCTTGAGTTGGCAAAATTTTTGTCCTTTTTAATTTTCAAAAAATATGACGTCATCAGACGTAGCCGTCCCTCTCGGACCCCCTTTTGATAACTTTGAATGGCGAATATCTTCTGATTAATCTCGTTTTGCACTTTTCCGATAGGCATTAACAATTGAAACCTTCAGAGTAATTAAAAGAGTGCCCGAAAGGGACGACTACGTCCGATGACGTCAAAAAATTTTTTTTTGAAAAACTGAAAAAGATAAAAGTTTGCCAACTCAAGAAGGAGTTATAAAAAATTAGACCGGGACACGATAACAATCATCGATGACTACCGCGGCTGGTAACCCGCCTTCTTCTCATCATCCATCTCCCGTAGGAACATCTGCTTATTGTTCGGGCTGACTAACTACTACCGGTAATAAGCGTAAGATGATGGACAATCAGCTCGAACCTAGAGGGAAGTGTGATGGAGGGCAAACAATTGGTCCAAAAAGTGGAAGGCTAGCCAGTGCAAACCATTGGAATCCTTCGGGATGCATTGGGTTCATCGCCAGAATTCCGGAAAGTAATCGATCGATCCTTCGAATCGACCGTTCACCTTCCGAACGACCAATTCACCGTCATTGATGACTGTCTGGCATCTGGTCGAACGATCTATCACCAGAAATAACCGCTAACAACCGGGACTACCGCTCCGCCCCTAGTTTGCACCGTCAACCGCTCGCCAGATTGAGGGCTCATGGTTTATCTTTAACGTCCATGCGGAGCAAGACTAATACTAGCCCGATTACTCGTCGACCGTATGGCACACCATACGTCGCTTGGGTGGACCATCCTTTATCGGATATGAGCTGTTGCACAAATTATCCGCCACGCGAACTGGTCACCTGCCTTCAAAGCTGATGGTCTAGAGTCTCGACTAACCCGTCCATAGCCCGTTCGAATAGTTAGGCTAGTGTGCAGGCATATTGTCCTTCGTCCCGACATGCCCCGACCCCGCGGACTGGACGCCCACCCACCTTCCCAAGGACAACCACCTTCTGGCCACACGGTTCAGCTTTCGAACATACGGAGAGGTTTACTGATCTACACTCTGGACGAAATATGTTGCAGACTGGCTTCTCGAGAGACCGAGGGCAATGAAATCAGATTTATACCTATTTCAACTATATTTTATTCCATTATTCCATCGTTCAAGAGGAATGGCAGCCACAGTAGGTATAAGCAATACTCCATTATTTCATTATTCCATTACTCCACGCTTATAAGCCGTAGCCCTTTGCATGCTGTGCAAGGAGCTAATTATTCCAATATTTCACCATTGTAGGGCTTGTTGGGCTTTATCGCTGTTCAAACCCTAGTTATTCCATTATTCCATGAAATCACTCGCTTTACCCCTCATAGCACGAGCACTCCGCAGTAGTCATAAATAACGAGCTAGAGCACTATTCCACTATTCCACATGTCTGCAAAGTGCAGTGGTATTTTAAAGGTCTTATGCCAAAACTCGCCTCTAGTCTAATTTGCGAGATGAGGTTCGCCTTCCCTGGGGGTGATGACGATCAAAGTCTTGGACTGATCATACAGTTGTACCGCCACTCGTCACGAAAAATTCCCTTATAATTATTGCGACACTGAAGATTGATGGGCTTCCTTACATCTGATTGAAGTGTACACATAGCACTGCATTACACATAAATGTGCCATGCATGCCTATATTCACATGCTACTCACATCCCCACAAATGGGAACACTTTCAAATCTCAAGCAGTTGCTATAGATTCTTTGTAGATTATATTACACCATGAATCTTACAAACAACTCAACTTGGGTAATGACTGTCAACGGAACCACCCCTGAATGGACAGTCTTGCCCATCTGTTTGCTCTTGATCTTTCTCACCGGGATCATTGGAAATGGGTTCTTACTGGTCATCTTCCTGACCCATCGTGCCCTATGGAGTCCCTTTAACGTCTACGTTGTGAACCTTCTCATTGGAAATTGTGTCTACATTGCCATGCAGTTCCCCTTTGATATTTACAATAACCTCTACGGTGGCCAGTGGCAGTTAGGGAATAGTGTCTGCACCTACTACATCGCTGTCAGTTGGTGCGTGCAACCCATTGTGTTTAACTCGCATCAGTTGATTGCCGTTAATCGCATCTGGGCAGTGACTCATCCCATATCCTATCGTCGGCTTCATTCGATGAGGACAGCTGTGGCGTTGTCTGTAGGTGTCTGGGTTTACGTTTTGATTGGATTCGCACCCGGGGTGATAAAGGATACTTTGTTCTTTCGGATGCCTGTCGACGGACCGGATGGATGTCAGCTTAATGTTTCGGCACAGTTCGAATGGGCTTTAACTGTCGGGATCATTTTCAATATGTGGCCACAGATTTTAATGCTCTTTGCATTGGTCATTATCTTCGTTGCTAGGCGGACGCGACATGACAGAATAAGATCTAACAGAAGAGCCAACGCCGTCGGGCCTGAGAATATTGCGGCCTTCGCTGAAGGTATGTATAAGGCTTATCCATATACATTGTGGTATAAAGGATGAGTTGGGAATACTTTTCCATTACGTTTACCGTAGCTTATGCTGAGGAAAGTTGTTTCAAATCAAAATGCTCCCTGAAGACTAGCACACGGCCAGCTCTCACATTTTTAAACGGACCTATAATACGCTGGTGCAAAATCAAATGTTTTTGCGTATGGACCAAAAATAACATCCGGTTTGAAAATAATTTCCCTGTCGTTTGGTACTGCTCATTATTCTTCCCATGACTGCATAGATGTAATTGACTATGATCAACCAGGATCATTATCAAAATGTTTTTTGATTGATGAATAAGCTAACCCACTATAGAATTACGCAATCCACTGTACCCAAAACAACATACTCAGCAAGTGCATCGGTCACCATTAAGCTCCCAAATAATCGCATCACATGACATATGGCATTGGGATTGGCAGAATGCATATAACGAAGGCTCGCTAAATTAGTCGCCCATGTAACCATTTTGCTAAATTGAATTTATGCTGAATTGAGTTTGTGTTATACCAATTGAAAATCAAGTCCGTAAATAATGTCTTTTACGTAGGCAATGATACCATCACTCGTCGACGAACCCACAGCAGCGGCGGCAATGCCATTGTCCTTAGCAGTCGTTCAATGTCCCAACCGCAAACGGGTAAGCAACGCCTGCGCGCCATCTATAAGACAAATCGAATCAAGATGTGCGACTACTTTCACATACATATATACACAATCATAGGCATCCATTGACAGCAACGATTTCGGCACCTCGTTCAAACTGTACCATTATACCATTAATCTATTAATTCAAGGGGGAGCCTGGATTAAGATAATGCATAGAAATAAACAAGTAATCTGGATGTAAATCTCGTTTTGCTGTTCAGTTGACGTCAGAGACTCAGACCAAAAGGTGGGCGGAGAGAATGCGGCACCTGACCAAGAGAGATCACCCGTGGATCAGCAACCAGTTCACCGTCGTCGATCACATGGTGACCTTTTGCTGATTTTGCTGACTATAAGTGTAACCATCTGCTGGACTCCCAACAACATTTGGCTAGGTTGGCTCTTCTATGGACCTATCGACTCTCCTATTTTTACGGCAACCGCCACAATCCTCCTGGCGCTTGAAGCCACCATTGACCCACTCATGTTCGCCTTTGCGTTGGGCAAATTGCGAATTGTTGTTTCAAATCTTTGGTCAAGGGTCAACATTTTGAAGTTGAATAGCAGAGTATACGGTATTTGAGTCGGTTGGATTGTACAACTGCGCCGAAATGTCACTTACCTAACCAACAGCGAATTATAAGTGACGATTTTTAAATGGCAATGCTTTTCGTATTTGATAATTTATTTCTAGTACGAGGTAAAGGCCGTTAACCAGGCCGGTTTTTTCAACCTTGATTTCCCGGCGCTACAGTGCTGCCATGCCATAACAGATGGCTTGAAAACATTCAGAAAAATTCTCTGACCCATTTTAGTTTGTTCTTAAGCCTCACGGCTCGAATTTGGGTACAAAAAAATGAAGGGAAGAATGTGAATGGAGAAGTGTGCAAGCAGTCCGGTAGAGGCGCCACTACAATTCAATCTCTCTGGGTTGACTTCGCAAAACGATTATGCGCCACCTGCTAGCCTGCCGGCCTGGTTACGTTACGATTTCTAAAACCGTCTGGTTAACGGCCTTGACCTCGTACTGTTCAAGACACATTTTGTATTTGGTGGACTTGTAATTTCTAGATAAATCAATAAAGCAGTGTTATGTAATTTTGTGCCATATACAATCGTAATCACGCACATCATTGTAAGTGCCCTGTTTTGGTAATTGAGCATGAAATTATTATGTCCATCACAGAATAAATAATACGGTTAGCAAATTTTGAACTTTAACTGATTGCAGCAGACCTGCAGACTGGCAGAAGTCAAAGCAATTACCGTCGGTCTCCAGATGCTCAGACTGATTAATGAGAAGGCAAGAACTTAGGGCTGACCGAATCATTCAATATCTTAGATTTGTCACCGGTTCTACAAAGGTAATAGACATGACACGAAAAGTATGTAATCACGTTTCTCATCTGACAATGAAGCTATAGAGCATGCAAAATGACTGGGAAAAGTGCCTTCTTAGCACTGGCTATTATGTTGTCGGAAGTCCTAGTTTATGGTGAACCAATTTAACCAAGAGAAGCCACTGAGGTATCCACCGAGAAATCATGCGGCTGCGCAGGAACTAATCATGTGCAATCAAGATTCCTCTGCGGTGATATCCGCCTAAGACCTGTCCAACTTCCCACGCGGACCGGTCTAGGCTCATCTTATAACCGACTGGGTGGTCTCTGTCGCGAAGAATTTCTTCGGAAATGATTCAACACCACCAGTAACAGCTATAAATATCTCCTACAAGATAAGATGGCTTCCAATTGGACACTTCAGAATGACCCGTTTTAGGGACTCAGAAGCTGCCGGTTGGAATAAAAGTTGATTGTTATGGACCAAAGGACGGATATTATCTCTTTGCCACTGGAGTACATTACAGTCAGCGGGCAATTCTTCCGTCGAACCTGACTACACCCGATTATGATAATATTTACCCATTTAACTACCATCTTTACCAAGTGCTAAAACCCTTTGACATTTTATTGGGTCCTATTGCCCCGTGGTTCGAGCAACCGGGCGTTCAGTATTTTTAGGAGAATCAACATTTTGATGTTGCTAAAGGATGGTTTCCTGGGTCGATTGATCTCCGCACAAGAAAATGTATGCATATTTGAACTAACTTATGAATTCATTGAACGGTCAGTCAATATCGCGAACAATAATTGACAATTCCAAAGTAGTCTCAATGAAAAATGAAAATATGAAGTGAAACGAAAAAGCAAAAACAGCTGCCTCCAAAGATTTGTCATGGTAATCAAGTAAAGACAAGGTTCCACCAAAAGAGTCAACGCCAAGTAGTGTTCCGGTAAATAAAACGAGTCCCATGTACATCATGGCGGTAATTGTCGATTGCTCGCGTATACGCTAAACAACACCGTTAGGACAACAGTGAATAAAACCGCCGTCAATTTCAAAAACAGCACGACGATTGTTAGAGAATTGTTGGAATTGTCTATCTTGATGGCAATCCGTTCCCTTCTTGCAGTCTCGTCAGAACCAGTCACCGATGGAGTTCCAGAATTTGCAGGCGGAACTGAATTCGAGGCGACCGCATAGAGGCCGTCCACTCTTATGCGTCGCAGGTGTCGACGCTTAGTCCTTCTTTGCCATAAGAGGAACGAGTAACTAAAATATTATAGTCCGTTAGGAATGTAAATAAGCAGCAAGAGCGCAAACCATGGATTGAAGGGATATGCGGTCCCATCGCATTTTTGTCGACGCGTCATCGGAGTGAAATAGTTGAGGACATTCAAGGGCAGGTACCAGCAGTGTGTCCAAAATATGAGAACTAACGTTCCACACACGGGACAACTTTATGCTCTTGTCGCTGTGATGCCTATGAAAAAGTCCAATAAGATAAAATAAGATGTGTTTTCAAGAAAATTTAACTAAAATCGGTCGATTTTACTTTTCGTTTCAATCTTTTATTTGATTGTTTAAATGTTTTCCCATCAGAACCGTATTGTTGCTTTAAAAAAACAGCCAATTCATTGTCTGGTAAGCCGTCCATATTTGGAAAATAAGTTGGTACCACAGTGGCGCGAGAAAGGCGACCCAACGGTCCCTGCAGATGACAAGATCTTGCATCACTGTCAAAACCGACATCACCCAGATAAAGTATTGAGGGAAAGCACCGGACAACGGAGCGTTAAGCCATTCGTCCGTCATTGGACGTGCAATGGTCAGTGGCCAGTTGCTGAGGCCGAGCCAGATGTTGAATATCGATAGACGAATAGCAGGCACAGTGAAGTGAATAACCAAACTTGGTCGCTTGAATAAGGTCACAAGGATGGCCAAGTCCATAGAGACTCCGAGGATGGTGAGAGGGGCGGTGAAAGCGGTTATGATTCTGTATGTTGTAGAAGAAAAACAGGCCAAGGTATACAGTATGGCGGGCAGCTACCATTACAACTTTCATTGAAAGCACACTTCACCAGTTACAGTGATTTTTAAATATTGTCTGATGCCCAATTGTTTTTGTCCTCCTTTTCCTTGTGAGAAAAGAATGACCTCCCTTACAGCCGAGGTCATTGTACTGACATTGTTAGCGCTCCTTACACTAGACGGTAGCACGGATAATGCTAGCATCATGCTAGTTAAAGGCAGCACTTGCAAGCCTGCCACATGCATTTGTCAAAAGTGCACGCACTCCATTAGACTTTGGGCATGGCCTTTCCATTCATACAAATAAAATCCCTCTGATTGGCAATGAGCGAGTAAGCAAATGTTGAGGCATCTGTAAATATCAACAAAGAACTTTGAAACCCCAATAAAGCTTTGGAGCGCTACAATGAAGAACCAACTATGGTATGGGAGCTCAGAGGGCATGACATTGTAACGGCCTCACAAAAGGTTGCCCTTGATCATATTACAGCGAGAGAGCGGGTATGTGGATCTTCGTTAATTAAAGTTCAGCGCAACAAAGGGTGCGGCGTCATACGAAACACAAGTAGCATGAATCGGCAGTATGGCGTGCATAATTTTTGCTCCTGGGAGCGACAGCTATTTTCATCCTCCAAATTTGCTTGGGTTTTCCAATTAAAGCGTGATGCTTGTGCCCTACTATAGAATAACTCCCTCCATCTATTATGCGGTATGTATTTCGTGCAATCGCGTCGCGTTTGTTGTGCCTGAGTTTAACTATAGATTTGATATTGCATTGTGGTAGAATGTCGAGTTCTCTCGACATACGGTTTCCACCTCATCTACCCCTCCCTTTTCATTAATACAGGTACCCTGAAGATCGAGAAATTGCTCTAAACTGCACCCGGGTTTTGTCATTTTCAATCCGCGTATTTGATTAACATTAGTGAGATGAAGTCTCTTAGTGCAACTATGACCACGAGGAGCTCATTGACACCATTTATAATCATTTATCATACTCTCCTACTGTTGGAAAGCACGTTGACCGTCATGGCACTCGACCAAGAGCGACCTTTGGAGGTGGAGCTGATTAGTTTTGGATCGATCTCTCCACTCTCCACCACATCGCTTATCTTTATAGCTCCGGCAATGGAAACGGCCCTCGAAGAATTGCAGCGCGAACCTTATGCAGGGCGTCTAAACTTCGCCATGACCATTGTTTCCAATGCTAATGGCAGCCATTTAAATGGAAATGATGTACCCTTCTACAGCGATCAGATGGTCGCCAACTGGTACTACATGGACCGCTCTAAAACAGCTAATGTTAGTATCATTGTTTTACCCGGTAAGAGGAAGATATGATACTCTACAGTCTTCAATCAAGTTTAACATGAATGCTTAAATAAGGTCCCATCACGCTTGCTTGTTTATGAATAATATTAAAACACCATTTCAAACCGAGAGAGTTCTTTTCTATTAAATGCTTCTCTAGTCACTGTCGACTGATTGGTCTATAAAGTAAACTTTGTCTACAGGTGGACCAGAAGACGTATATATAAATCGATTTGCTGCAAACTGGAACATCTTGTTCCTTACATGGTATCACTGGTTCTTGGCTATGTCTACAACTTTTTAAACGGTAAAATGTCTGTCTGGCTTGATCCCCTTACGTTCAACTTTTCTATAGTGGTTCGATCAAAGCGGTTCAGCGCAATAAACGCATAAGTCCGACGTGGGTCTCCACGGATGTGTACAGCTCGCCAGATGCTGCCCGTTTCTACGCCAAAGTATGCTCGCTCTTGGGATGGAAGACTCTTTTCGTCCTCCAAGACAAACAGGCTAGCCCGGTCTATTACGCCGCTGCGGGTGCAGTGATTGACCAGTTCAGCGTCACCTCGCACTACCAATTGACCCTCAGTGTTATCAATGTCTCCAGTAAAACTGAGCAGATGGAGTCACTTGAGCTGTTTGCGACCAGTGGGCGTGGTAAAGTTAAAAATAAATGAAATGTTTAAGCTCAACTAAATAATCTTCTTCTTCATGGATATTTAGTGCTTCTTTTCTTTGGCCACGCAGAACCATTTCGTCAATTTATGGTAAGAAATGTCAACCGTTGAACCATGTAGCATTCTAGTCTGGCCATCACGCCTGTGTTTTATCCGAATCATTTTTTAGGTCACGGCATCTAAAATGAATATGACGAACGAGAACTTTGTAAGAAGACAAGTATGCCAGCTGCAAGTACATTAAATGCAACTGGCTGTTATACGTTTGCTGTAGGTCTACATTGTCCTAGAGCCGTTTCGCCACAACTTAATCGGTCCCTTTTCTTGGCACCGAGGCGATCAACTAGATTCAGTAAGTTTTGCAGCCCCGGCCTCGATGGTCTGGAAAATTAACCAGAGGCAGATATGTTTGTCAGATTGCAAAAGATGCATTCAGATCAGTCCTTTTCATGGCACTTGACGAAACGTCAGGACTTCCGGGGCCTTCTGAACCGGCTGGTCTTCGGGATGAATGGAAAAGGAGATCACGTTTTCATTTCAACTATTCTTATTCCCCCGGGGAGATGGTTCGTCCATCCGTGAACGCTTAGAAGACAGACGTTGAAATGCAAACAGAGCTATAAGGCTAATGGATATTTTCTAGTTCTTGCCGCACGTAGGGACCTCTCGGTACACGGTTCACATGCTGGCGCAAATGCTGAACGAGTCTCGCTCGATGCCAAACATTGATTATAGCAACGGAAAAATCCTGGCACAGCTCATGTCCAACCGAACATTCACGGTAGATGGGAAGGAGATTGTGATGGATCAGTTTGGTCAGCGTGAGATGAACTGGACGCTCAGCTATTACGACAATCAAAGAGGACACTTTCAGGTTAGCCATAATTTAATGCTTCTTATGCAAGTAACCAGTTAGTGAGGGAGGGGAGCTCAAGTCTATGCAAAAAACTCTGTATTTATTTTAGCATGGATGACTGTAGACGCCACCCACCAACTTGAATAGTTATTACAAAAACTAAGCAAATTTTCCGCGTTGTAACAGGTGTTCCTACTGCAAACTGGCGCAGCATCCCAAGTGATGCCAATAGCGCGAGGACTTTGGTACGGGCGAAATGACAGCTTCCCAAAAAATGAGCCTCGTTGTGGGTATCGAGGAAACTCTTTGGAATGCTCCACGAACCGTAAATACCATACATGCCGTAACAGGGAATAGTATTTCCGATGAACCACATTATAATAACCCTTATTTTGTGTCATATTTATAGAGACCGTCTTTCAATTAGCTATACTCGCCAGCTGCATGGTAATAGGTTTCTTCCTTTTCGCTGGTCTGTGTGGTCTTGCTTTACGGTATGTCATGCCCCAGGAGGTTACAAGCCAAGCCTCAATATCCAGAACCAATTGATTGTATGGATTTTAATAGGAGATGGTGGCTTGCTCAATTTGGCAATGACGTTGGATGGTGGTGTTTGAATGCGCAATGGATGGGAACAGCGCGTGGAAGACCCTTTCACTTCTCCTTATTTTGACAAGGCACAATTGATAAAGTCACCGAATTTTGTATCCGAGAGTGGGGGGGGATCCCCTTGTGAGAGAGCCAAGCTAAAATGAAACTAACTTTCATACTATCGCGCTAGAGGCAGCAGCCATTGGAAAAGGAATTCATGGGCGCAGCTCATTTATCTCTTGATTAGAAGTAACCTCTTCCACAACTACTGTATACTGTCAGTGGCACTTACATACAATCGTAGATCGTAGACTTTCTGGGCTGTATGTAGATTGATCAAAGATTTTACTGTAGTATTGTGCAGATGCATAAACCACATCAAATAAAACATTGAGTTGGGGTGTTTGTGATTTAAAGGCTTAATATTGTCATTGTTGTGTGGGAGGATGAAAACGAGCGACCTCCGGCCACAATGTGGTCTGATTTGCGAAATTCACTTAATAACAAATAGAGAAATAAACGGCGGCAAATTATGAGTATTGATGGCTTTCAATTGGATATTGTAAACCGATTTTCGGCACGCAAAAGTTGTCAAGAGAAATGAAGGTAGATCGGGTTAGCAAGAAAGATAGGTACTTTCTTGCAGCAGCCGGCGCACCCTACAGCCAGCGAGCTATTCCGCCCTCCAACCTGGCCACTCTGGATGAGGCGACGAGTAAACAATTTAACCATCATATTTATCAAGTGCTGCGACCATTTGACGTTCTCTCCAGTCCGATTGCCCCGTTCGAGCAACCCGGACAGGGCGTACAGTATTTTACAGGAATCAGTATTCTTACGTTAACTAAAGACGCCTTTTTGGGTCGTTCGGTCTCCACTATTGGGGGATGATTTTGTGTGATGGATGCTCGTATGTGTATTCTTTGGGATAACACCTCATAATAAAGTGTGGTACACAAAATGGTCAAGTTTGTGCAAGACGGGCGGTGGATTAATAATGTTCCGCGGGTCACACGCGGCTTTGTTTCACTCCGTTTTTCACGCAGTTTTGTTTGGAAAATCGGCCGGGTAACTTGGTCTTTACACACTTTATTTTCCTTTCACCTTCTTCGCATAAAAGGCGATACGTTAAGCAGCTGATGTGAATTTCTTCTTAATGACCGATATTCTACTTCGAACATCTAGCCTTGCGCTGATGACAGAGTGTCTTGCGTGCAAGCTGGATTCCAATTGGGGCAGACGCATCTGTTAGTGTTTCCGGGAAGGGGCAGGCAGATTGAAGGGCATTCTCCGTTGGAGACAGCGCAGGCATTGGTCACTGTAAAACAACCAACATTCGTCACTTGTATAGGCAAGGAGAATGTATTTATCATTCCCTTTTTAGGTTGGACTTACGTTTTGAGCTTTTGACTTAGGTTGAAGATAGGCAATTCCAAAGAGGTCTTGTTGCTGGCTGCCGTTGGGAAGGATATGGCTTTTGACATCGCTGCCAGTTTTGGTCATACCGTTAATGGCGTGTCTAGAAAAGCAAACAGTTTTGGCTACAATTAAAATGACGCTAAATGTTAATTTAAATTTGCAAGTACCTTGGGAGGTTGGATGTCCGGTAAACGTGGCTTGCCGATACAGCAACACCCTCAGCATACTTCCCTAACAGGCCTCGCGCCGAGATGAGTCTTCGGATGCGTCCGTTTAGCGAGATACATTCCACATTGCCAGTAACTACAATTAACGGATGAAGTGAATTGCCATAAAAAAAAGGTTAAAAAGTCTGAAAAATAATTTATCATTACTAGTATAAGTGTATTAATTACGATGGTTTGCCCAGTAGAGGTCGTCGTCGTGATAATCCACAGCCAGCGAAAGAGCGTCCACACCACTAACCAATACCTCCCGATTACTTGCATCCATCGCCGACCATCCATTACTTGCATCCATTCAATAGTAGTGCCCGAATGGAACCACTAAACTTCACTATGGAGAAGATTAACATTAAACCTATTCGTCATTCGCTGACTGATCAATGGGATGATCAGCAAGCTAACCCTCGGGAAGGATGCACGGCGAGGGCCGACGTTTCATTCACACGTATGTCCACGATAATAGTTTTCCACTCAACCACGACCTCCGTGCCACCAATCTTTCCGACCAAAATTTTCTTTCCGTCAATCCAAAAGATATTTTGAGAAATAAAGTCCACAGCCAAACCATAGCCATACGTGCCAGCTAGTAAGAACCAGATGGAAAACCGTCGGTCGGCATCCAGACAATGCACGTCAGCAACTGAAGTGCAGTACAACAGTTAATAGAAAGACAAACCCTTTTTCGTGACCAAGCGGTTGTCCAAACCGTCGTAACGGGATCGTCGGATGCCCTCTGGAACATTCATCGTGTTTTTACAGTGTCACAGTGCATTAATGAAAGTGTGCCTTCGTACCTGGCTTTATCGATGATGACTGCTCTTGGGCTGCTCCTCTCACCGCAAGGATAGTCAAAGACAACACCAACAGCAAAAGCGTTAACAGTGGCCAGAGAGGAGTCATCTTAATTCTAGCTAATTCACGCGCTGAAAAGACAAATTAAATTGTGAGGGACTTCAACAAAACTGAATTGTAAAGCAGTAGGAATGAAATATCCATCTGAGCTGCATGATACAAAGCAAGATTATGAACATATTGTAATCTCATCTGTAGGGGTTAAACCAAGGTCACCTTATCGGACGGATTATCGTATGCACCATGCTGTCCAATGTGGCGTCTCAATACAGTACGGCATAAACTACAAACAGACATGACTCAAGCGGGAATGCAAGACATACAGGCACTATTGCAGTTACGGATTGAGGTTGGCCCGAAGGGAATGACAAGCTTACTGTAGGGAGTGCAAAACAAATTGCCACTCGCTGGCCCGGAGAGGGACAAGCTTTAACGTACACAAATTTGAAAGTTTTTGCCCCATCCCTCACGAAGCGAGGGATGGGCAACGGCCAGGACGGTCCACCCTTAAAATCGAGGCAGTACAGTACGTATAAGGTAGGTTCTGTCTTCCTTTGAGAAAAAATGCTTATTTTCGTTTGGAAAGAACTATGGCTATGTCTAAGTCAGAAAGCTTGCTTGTTTTAGAAAGATAAAAAAGGAACACTGACGCAAGGGAGCATAAACTGTTACAGAGCAAGCGCGGGAGACGAGATTATGTTACTTGTTCCAATGGTCATAAATAACGAATTCATCAACAGAAAGATACTTTTTTGCAGGTGTGGGAATAAGGATTGGTGTTACAATGTCAAGCATTCTGTTAGATTAGGACCGGTTTTATAATAATATAATACGGTTTTTCCTTTGATTCGATTGCTTACGATAAGCCATCACATAATGCAAGGCGGTAATTCAGTTTCTTTGGGCATACATAAAGATATAGCGCTGCAGCTGTTGTTACTTGTCTCCACGCTAAATGAGCAACAAGATGCACTTAACAACCTAGGATTACAAAATATTAGCCGCTGAAATATTTTGAGATAACTGCAGATGCAATGCTTGGTTTGTAAGCAACACCGTCAACAACAGTTTGCTTTGCTTGCTACGTCGAGACAATTACGTTGCGCTTTATTCGATGAGGTAGATTAGAGGAAGAGACCAAGTATTCCTCGACATTTATTATTTAGACAGAAATGTAGACTATCATATGGGATTTCCGACCAACTTAGAAGACGAACGATTTGATCTGTTAGACTTTGATTGTGATGATTTTGGCAAGGGCTAGTTAAAATTGTTGGGATGGGTTTAAAATGTAACATGACTAGGAGAAGATCAAGCTCAGCAACAATTATTTAAAGGATCATATATTTAGATTGTATTGCACGTGGCATAAAGTGAGAGGCATTGGATAGACGATCGAACGAATAGACAGCCCAAAACAACTCGTTGGATTGCTGCCTTGATTGCAATTACATATGAATGCATCGAAATGCCGCGTTATCTAAAGCAATCACTAATGCCAAGTAAACAATTTAACTGATGGAATAGCTAAAAATGACTTTTACAGCTGTTCAAAGTTGGGTTATTTCGTAGCGATTATTAGACTGCGTTAAACATTATAATTCTTTGGAAGAAAGAAATGCGGAAACATCCGCTGGCCTGCCGGCGGACATCTTTACAGAGTATATTGCAAATATCAGCTCACTAACCGTATCGATGCTACCCAATTACAGTTGAGATAACTAAGAAAAGGAACTCCGCTGCTGCTCTTTCTCGTCAATTTTCAAAATCAAAGAGATTAACGAGTTTGAAATAGCAAAATAAACCCTGCAAAATGGCCTTAGCAGCATATTTTCCGCACGACAAGTACGCATTTGTCGCAACTTATCCCACCCAAATTATCAATCACGCTTAATTATTTTAATACACCATTTCTTTAAGCTTGACTGGTCAATGAGGCCTTAAAGTAAGATATGCACCTATTGATTGGTCTGTTTTGCATCTCGGGTCACGGCAGCGTTCTGCATTAATTGTCGTTGCAGTTGGCGACCAGAGTGTTTTAGGAGTCTTTTTAATAACGCCCATTCAAACTGGACTTCTGGCCCATAATACTCCCATCAAGCGGCACTAACAACACAACATTTCAATTTGTGTATAAAAGAAAAAAGGCAAACCCTTATGTAATCCGTAAGTGTGCATGTGGATGTGATAGTGTATTGGATTCGACAGTTCTTTGTGAATGCACTCTTTCACGGATTGTTCAAGGGCTTTTTTTGGATCAGTCGAGTGGCTGACTGAAACACAAGAAAAATGAGTTGGGCGTATTCTATTTCAAACAGCACCAGTATTCTGCAAAACGGTACTAATCCATTATCGGCTAACAACAACCAAACATGTCCTCCGATAACATCGGCTCAATGGACAGCCAGCCAGCTTCCGCCAATTGCTTTCGGAACAGCCATAACCGCCACACAGCTCTTTAACCTCCTGATGTTTGCGCTGTGGCGCAACAAGGAGCCTTACATCACCCTCCACATCTCAATGGCAATTAACTCCCTCATGGGTGGTCTCGCCAACCTCGCCAGTGTGCCCCTTCGCTATGCCTTCCCCACCACGACGACGGCTTTCCTAGACGTATTCATCGCTCTACTTGTAACGTCCTACATCAACTGCGCGGTCATTTTCGCCAATTCGGCCATCTCGATTGACCGTTGACTGTCGGTGGAGTTTACCATCAAATACCGCACCGTCATCAGCCACAATAAAAGGGCATTCGTCGCGACCGTCGTGGTCTTTGGTGGATCCCTTGTCCTAGTCACGCCTGGCTCCATCATCTACTGGGATTCTATAACCACCAACATCTGTTCTAAGCAAAAGAATTTCCGAGTCAACGGAATCGGTCCTCAGGTATGGCAGGCCATCACCGGACCCGTCTTCATACCGATCTTGTTTCTTTCTCAACTGCGAATCCTGATTGTGGCAACGCGGCTCCGGCTACAACGTTGGCGAAAACGGCACCAAACACGCGTTTTGCTAGTAACCGATGGAGGACCGACAAACCGTCAAGATACAACATGTTTATTGTATTTTGTGTGCTGAGAAGCATTCACCGGTGGACCTATAACCGTGTAACTTAGGTGCAGCTTCATCCAGCCATAAAAGAGGCAATCAGTTCGTCATGGCACCATGACGGGTGCTGCGGCTACTCCTACTCGACTAGTACTCGTACTGTACTTTCGTGGGTTTCGTGCTTAGGAATTGATGTTCAGCCAAATCAAGCAATGCGTAGTGTCTTGTCTTCCTGGTAGAATAATAAGGAACGAAAGAGTGAAAGCTAGATGGAGGCTTAGAACAGACCGCCAAAGGTAAGCAAAAGTCAGGAGGATAGTGTTCTTTACTCACGGCACTGGAAAAATACTGCGTATGTACAAAAAATCTAGGGTAGTGCAAATTGACGAACGAGTCTGCCACACAACCGTTTCATGATCCCAAAAAAGCTGCTCAGGTTAAAAGTAAGAAGAGGATTATACTTTGAATTTGGTCGGGACAAATAGTGTCGTATCGTATGTTTGAGCCGTCAAGTCCGATAATCTCCGATCAGACGCGAAATAGAGAAGCAACAACAAAAATTAATTTCTCGCCCAACCAACAAAGATTCGATCCTTAAGGATTATCTGACGACCGTCTTGGCAGTTGTTGTTAGCGTTGTTGGTGTGGACGACAAACAATCGCCTATCCTCTCTACGTGAATGAGAACTCCAGTATTGCAGGAGCTTTCCCTGAGTTTACACCAGCTTGGGTATGTTACACCGTCAGACCCACACATTGCCCCTCCGGCTCGGTCGAGCTCTGAGTTCACGCAGTTGAGGTCGCAACGCACGCAACGTGGAACATTCCTCCGGATATCAAGTACGCATACTTCCGAGCCTGTGCATTTAACATCAGAGCAGCTTGACGAAACTGAAAGAGGACGTAAAAAATTAGTTATAATGGACGCTATTAGTCTCTATATTTGCCTGCCTGCCTGCCTGTCTGCCTGTCTGCCTGTCTGCCTGTCTGCCTGCCTGTTTGTCTGTCTGCCGCCTGTTTCTCCGACTCTGCGTCTCTCTGTCTACTTGTCTGTGTGCATGTGTCTGTCTGGATGCATGCCTCGTTGAGTATCTGTTTGACTCGTCGATATGTGAAAGTGATGGCACTTTTTGGAAGTAGAAATTTACCATTGCATTCTCCTCGGTGAGCGTATTTGATATTTTTGGCTTTGTTGCGACAGGAGGCGCGGTTGAGATCGCACATGGAGTCGTAAGTGACGCCGTCTGTGCCGCACATTGGCGAGTAGATGTCGGGGCAGTTGTCCATGCATCGGACACAATACGGCTGGTGGTCGCTGTCGTGGATACAGTGTTGATCCTCGCGGCACTTGACTGTCTCACAGGAATCTACAAGTCAAATTGTTTTGATCAAGTTAGAGAAGGTGGAGAGTTGAATCCGTACGATTCAGAATACTTTTGTTTGTCGATGTCCGTGTCAGTGTCCATGCTAATGTCTGTGTCTGTCTCTGTGTCTGTGCATATGTTTGTATCTCTGTCCAGATCTCTCTCTTGGTGTGGTGGTTCCTTATTTGTCTGTAAAGACCTGTCTATCGGGATATTCATTAAGTCCTTACGTTGACAGTATCCCTGGTAGCTGATGGAATCGATGAGACCCAATCGGCAGTTCCTCTTGATCATATGGCACTCTGACCGGTATGTGATTCCCTCCATACTGCAAACTGGAACATGCGGCTGCTGTGGAGTGCTGGGCGGGCAGTGTGTCGGACAGGCACAGTGTGGACTTCCACCCCTTAATGAGCAGACTTTATCCATCGGACACTTGATCCCGTCACATGACTCTGTGAAAGGACATCATTAATACGGTTCCTTGTGGCAATTCTTCACACATTTCAAGTCGGTAGTGGAGAGAGACTTACGTGAACAGCCTGTGCAGTGTGGTGCTCCGCCACCTAGAGCGCCAAAAAAGAAGGTCTGTCCGTTGTCGTAGGTTTCCTCTGTCCATCCGCCGAATCCATGCACAATCCGGCAGCATTCTTCGCGGGATGAAATGCTGCGCAGTACTGCTTCGGTGCATCGGCCCTCGGCGTTGACTGATGCCCAGCAAGTTCCGCCTGTAAATAACAAACACATTCATTTATGTTAAATAAGTTCCAGTTTAGTTAGAAACAGATAGAAAAAATGAGCACATGTTGGAGGAAAAGCAAGAGTAATTGTATTTGGGTTATTTCTACGTTGATTCTAAAAAGGATAACTAAAAGACAGTGAGACATGCAAAGCAATCTATTTTCGTTTTGAATTGAGTTAATCAACCACCCCGAAATTAAATATGCTAAGTCTAAAATGTATGACATATTATATGGCACAAAGATGTCAACATAAAGATGAGAAATTCTCACAGATAGTTGTCCTGGGAAATGTGGTGTGTTATTTGTATGGAAGCGAGAGAGGGTGTGAACGAGTTCATCGGAAGAGTGGACATTTGGTGTGGCACCTCTGAGAACCGACGTGCCGGAAGTCGTATCTTTTGGTCTGAGTATGCTTCTGTATTGCCGCCTACTTGACCGATGAGGTAATCCAGCAACCACACAAACATTCCTTGGCGTGTGTCTGTTGTATACGACCGAGTCCGACCGACAATATCGCAGTGATGAGAAAGTAGAGTGTGGCTTATCAGGCCGTCTGGTCTCCCACTGGCATGCTGGGAAAACCTCATCGGTTTGTAAACTCGTCAAATTTTTTCCCGATTACTCTCTCATGATTATTTATTATGTAGTGCAATGTCAGTCAAATCTAGGCTTTACGACTGCCTGAGTATTTCAGGAAAATGTTTAGTCTCCAGATCCGCACCTTTAATAATGTAGGGCACAGACAAGGAAAATAGACATGTAAACAGTCACATGCTCAAGTAGTTAAGCAACCTGGCAGGCAGACATGCACGCAGGCACGTAGGCAGACAGACAAACAGACAGACAGACAGACAGGCAGGCAGGCAGACAGGCAGACAGACAGACAGACAGACACTCAGGTAAATCTCCTTTGGAAGATGTACTTTGGAAGAGCCGTTGTATGTTTAAAAATAATTAACATGTCTACATGCCAGACCTATGATTTCTCTACTAGGAGTAAAATTGACTAACGGCTGAAACCCTTCCCTTTCCGTGAAAGAGACGGACACCGACATTTGGACACATTGTTATCTGGAGAATATAGTGAAAGCAACCGTCATTATAATGTGCCGTCCATTGGATTATAATTATGAGAGTGTCCGTCTCCTTGTCTTGCCTCAGACCTCTTCACCTCTAAAAGAAGAAAAGCAGGTTGCAGAACTGCCGCAAAGAGAGAGAGAGAGGTCCTCTCGCGCAGAACGATTATCAATGTATGTGTGTCCTTAACTTGCCGCAATTCATTCGAACGTCTCGACTGAAGATCGCCGAGCGAGCGGACCGAGAGAGGATAATTAATTATCCTTGTCTGCGGCTTCCCCTCCCTTGCTGCTCTGCTCACCTACAACTTTAGGTTGTACACACTACGCTACACACGTAGACAAAATTCGTAACTGTCTGTGATTCTTCAGACTATCTGCCGTAAAATGAGCAAGGTGCCAGCAACCTGCCTAGCCTGTTTAAGCGCCAGAGGCTTCTCTGTGCTTGCCGTTGGAGAGAGCGTAATGGTCTCCCAGGTACTTGAGAGACAATGACCTGCTGCTACTCTCAACAACACAACAGGGTGCAAAACTCATTCCGTTAGAATGCTTTCGCCTTTTACGAAAAATAGCTTCCAATATTTAGATCATCGACGCACATTATTCTTCTCTAAAATAATTAATAATGAGAAATGTTATATATTTTGAATAAAAGTTTTATTACGTTTTCTCTAGAATTTCGGTAGTTGATCTTGACTAGACTTGTACGTGCCGGTAATGTGTGTTATCATATCTCTTTGAACTCCTTTTAAAATCAGCTTGAATTCATAAAAATGAATTAATTTGCACAAGCGCAGCAAACTTGTGAATGGCGGATGATGTGCCGGTGGGATTTACGGGCCACGCGCAAAACAACACCTGCATGAGTCATCGGACCGACAGTATAAAATACAGAACACAAGACAGACACTTGAACGATTTTGACGAGATATTACAACTACTTTGCTGACGCAATCAGTTGTATCCATTTCGGAGGACCACAGCCGTAAATGTCATTCAACACACAAACGTGCCACACCCGAAATACAATCGCAATAATGTTTTTTGTTGTTGGTAATAGTGAGTCATTTTTGCATGCAAAAGCAGAGGATCAAATAAGTATGAAAGAAAAAGAATACCTCCGAGTTTAGCGTACCTTGAACGGGTGACCAGGAGAGGATGGTGAAAAAGACACAAGCTAATACTCTTCTTCCACCGTTGGCTCCAATCAAGATCGGCATCTTGCACAGATCAAAAAATGACCACACGACAGGAAGAACGTAATTGTAAATAAAAAGGCTCAACGTGGGTCGTTGGTTATGCCTGAAAGAATTGTGCCGAGGCGGGCGGAGGCAATAGGAGCGGAATTGTTGAGACGGACTTGGACGCTGTAGTCTGCTGTGGTAATTCGCCTGGATGCCTCACAAATTGTCAGACTGTCTGCTTTTTCTGCTCTCAACTGCTTGGTAGGGAGGAAATAATAAAATGATCCTAGAAAAATGGTGGAGAGTGAGAGAAAATAGCAGAGAATTATTTAGCTACGTACACCATGTCTGTCGAAGAAAAGAAATGCTACAGACAGACAGACAGAGAAAGGAGGAGAAGACGAGTAGAAATTGAGTAGACCGAAAAATAAGACATCATTTAGTCTACACCCATCCGCGCTTGCCTCTTGCACTGTCTGGGTTGGTGTGTGTCTGGCCGTAGTAAGTAGTACGATAATCCCGCCCCTTTCTTACTATAACTCACTCATAAAAATAGCTCTCTCACTGCCGTTAGAACCAGCAGACAAACGTCGACCGGCGTCAATGGAACACGGCGGCGGGCTGCTTCATCGCCTTCTCACCATTCACTTGGCAAAATTTCACAGTTGAACTCACATATAGTCGGGCTACGAAGAAGACAAGTCAAGAATGTGCATGTGGTGATAAGCTCAACTCGATCTATAATCGGCCAAATCTCATGTCTGGTCTCATTTAAAACGAAAGTCGGGCCTGCCTTCCAAACTAGCACTATTTCACCAATTTAGTTGGTGCATGTGTTATGGCCCACAATCAATACTCATTCACAAAATGCCTTCTTCGAGGTGTTCTGTCTGTCTGTCTGTCTGCCTGCCTGCCTGCCTGTCTTTTTGTCTGTTTGTTTGTCTATCTGTGTGTCTGTCTGTGTGTCTGTCTGTGTGTCTATGTGTCTGTCTGTTTGTTTGTCTGTTTGTCTGTCTGTCTGTCTGTTTGTCTGTTTGTCTGTTTGTCTGTTTGTCTGCCTGCATGCCTGCATGTGTGCCATCATTGCCTTGTGATTCGGATTTGAGCAAGCAATAAGTTGCACTTTTTCTTGCTGGCTTGCTTATTTTTGAAAAGGCTGTACCCGACTGCCTGACTTTGAAGAAGCGATACGGTACAGTCATTGCCGTCCGGTACGGTAAGTTCCATCATCTGACGTCATATTTGTTTGTCATTTCGAGAAAAAGACACACCTTTTAACACCTTTAAAGACACACACATGTCCGGAATGTGACAGTTCCTTCCTCAAGAACGCAATTGCTGCAGAGTCATATTGGAGTGCATTGCGCTGGTTTGAATGAATGCCTTCTCGTGATAATGCAATACCCTCCTTCGGATAGGTTAATCGTCTGACATACCGCGCGGCATTTATAGGAGTTGAGTGCAATTAGCTAGCGGGAGGCATTCAATATTTCAATATTTCCTTTTTATTGTTTGAACTCTTTCATGCCGAGATCTTCGAATCAGAGGTGCTTGTCCAGATCTTTATTGGGAAAGAAAGTGAGTGTCCAGCCTTGTCGAGACTCCACAGCTGCAATATCTTCCCTCGACCCATGACACAATATTTTGTATTCTCGAACAGAAAATAATTAGACTTTTTAATTGTTCTTTCAAATCGTTTGAGAGTGACGATTAGTTTTAAGAGTTGGAATTTCATTGATCCTTAATTAATCTTTTTTTATGATAGCACCTTACCTTAGGGATTGCTCGGGCTCACGGAGACAGTCGATCTTGCCCATCCCTTGAAAGGTTTCGGTAAACCAAACCCCAAGACAACATTTGTAGATATGGTTTCCCATAATAGGGCAGGAGTTATTTCTGCACCTGCATCAAAGCACACTTTTACAGTATGAAGGATGTAATTTAACTCATGGAATATGCATAGAAAGAGTACCTACTTGTTATTCCCTTCAGGTGATTGGGGAGCTGCAGTAAAATGATTAGAGTACAGATTAAGCAGCCAACTTCATCATCCAGGCGCATCTAGATGGATTAGCGCGGCAATGGAGACCTTCTTCTTGGTGTGGATCTACAGTATACGTTTCCTATACGGCATCGCTCATTACTCAATGCAGTGACTGCGGCTTTCAACTGTAATCACGCCTTTCATCGGCACTATTCCTCACTCGTGATCTTTGGTCCGTTTTAAGTAGTGTACACACGTGGCAAAAACCTCAGACCGACTGAATTAAAGCCGACTTTTTACCGGCGCCCAGCAAAATGGGGTGGTCGGAGTTTGAGCCATTTTGACCTATGTGTGCAGCTGTTTTTGACGACAGTTGGCCATGCAGTCTTCACTTAGTCCATTGACTGATTGACTTCATATTAGTTTGGCGATCTTCTCCATTGATTCATTGATTGTTTTGCGGTGAACGTATGAGGAGTCGATCTCTGACGCCCACCAAAGTCCGCGTAATTTTTTTAATTGCACGACGAAGAAAAATGTTTGTAGAGAAAGACGAGTGGAGTTTTCGATAAGGGTGCGACTGGGCGGGGAGAGTCGCGACAAGGCACAACCGGGATGGAAGGCTAAACGTTGGCCAAATTATGATTCCCGTAATACTGGTAATGTCGATCAGTGAATCAAGCGATGTGGGAAACAGCTGCACGCATTGGTCAGAATTTAATGTGTTTTAAATTAAAAATTGTTGTTCTCATCTCAGCGGGAACATCATCTTAGCTAAGGAAGACAAGGGAGGGAGGTTCAGCTGGCTCTCCGAGGATCTTCAGCTGTATAAAAATGAACTGCACAAACCGTGCTTTAGACGTGGACCTTTTAAAAGACCGTCGCATTATATCTTCCGGTTAATTAATTATCCCCCCCCTCCCTCCCCCCAACAACCAATTCACAATGAGTATCGCTTGCAACAAGGGCATTCAGGAGGTCACCTTCAAGTCTTGCAATTGGACCGCTGGCAAAGGTCAAGGAGTCTACAAGGGCTCCAACTCATACACTAATCATTTTCATGCTGGGCTCAATACTCAATGCGGAGCTCGATATTTCGGGTAGTGATTTGGGCGATTCTTCCTCATAATGCAGCCGAATTGAGAGAGGTTGCAATACCTTTTTACCAATACATTCAGTTGTGAGACAGCTTGGTTAATGAGTTATGCATATTCAGTGACAGTTTCTGTAAAACTAGCACGCATATTTTGAGGCCGTCACAGACCGTTGGAGATGAGATGTTATAGTACTTAAAAGGAAACAAACTGTCTGGCTTCGCAAAGCCTTTGTCAACAATGGTGCGAAATAGGAATTGAAATGCCTGGAGGAATTGGATAGTCCAGGCTAGTTTGCATGATCATGGAAAGCCGCTTGATCGTTGACACGATTAACAAAATGATTCCATCATGCGTTAATGCTAGGAATAGAAATTGTGGGAAAAATTGGGATAATTAAAGCACAGCGGACAATACAAATATATAATAGTAAAATAGGAACGTGTAATTTGATAAAAAAAATGAAAAGAATGTTAATTGTAATTGTCTTTGATGGGGGAAGCTAGTGGCCGCGGCCAAAGTGCTGTCGAATAACCCTCGGGATTCGTCCGAAAATGCGTCTAGCCAACTCAACGTGACTCCGATCCAACCAAATGACAGCCAGCTATATTGAAGGAGAAAGACATGTCAGTCAAACATGCAACTTTACCTCAAAGGGAGCAGATCAATCGTACATACCGGATTGATCGAGTACTGAGCTTGTACGACACTCGTCAACCATGGTCCCACGTTGGGATCCTTCATGAGATAATTATGCACCACATTGACGAATATAAAGGGCGCGGAACAAATTGTGTTAAAGGCAAAGACCGCCACAATCATCATGGCCAGCTCAGTTCGTCGTTGGACGTTCCGGTCCTGCGCACTCAAGTTCAAGGATACTTCGGGATTGGCTTCTGCGACTTCAATCCTGCGCAGTTGCCGGTGTCGGTAGCGTAAATAAACGGCTTTAGCTAGAATAGCCATGCAACAGATACCAATCAGACCAGCGGTTACGTAGTTGAGCCAGATGCCGAGAAAAAGGGCGAAACGGCCAGACACGAGGACGATGCAGCTGTTGAGGGGCCCGGTGGCGTAAACCCCACCGACACCTACAAAACATGTAACATTATAACGAACACTCTCGGTTCTTGCAAGATTGCGATTTGAAATAATACCAGACAAGGAAGGTACCATGGTCTGATAAAATGCTAACCTGCGATGGGGAAAAATGCGCAGGATGCAAAGAGCCAGGCCATGGCCATCATACAAAAGATGATTCTCCTGGAATTGAAGGCCGTAAAGTGATAAGGAAAAGAGATGGCAACCAGTCGATTGAAGGCCAGCACCACTTCTGTCCATTTAGACAGAGCACCAAACAAAACACTTGCAGTCATTTGAAGGACGCAGTAGGCGTTGGGGATGTGAAAGCCGAAGAAGGCCTTGGCAATGGAAAGGGCGTCACTTAAAGGGAAAACTAAGGCCGTTAGAATGAGCCATGCAGCCACCATTTGAACGACAAGGAAACCGGTCGGAGAAGGATCCACTTGGTGTTTTCGGTAGCAAAGGTAAAGGAGGAGACCGTTTAAAGGAGCGCCGATTAAGCTGATTATGATGGTGACAACAGCATGAACCGGGACGATACGGCGGGACCAAGGCTGCTCCCTGCTGTAGTTGCCCAAACGGGAAACGTTCAAAGTCAATAAGACGGTGTCGGAAAAGTTCATCTCATTCCACACTCACTCCGACTATCAAGTACATTCATTCAGGTGAGGAAAATAAATAAATCAAGTCCTGCTGCAGTAGTTTGGCATGCTCGAGAAGAA
The DNA here is from genome assembly GCA_001579985.1 of Hypsibius dujardini. Lineage (NCBI taxonomy): Eukaryota > Metazoa > Tardigrada > Eutardigrada > Parachela > Hypsibiidae > Hypsibius > Hypsibius dujardini. The sequence continues at coordinate 9,745 of LRSR01009797.1, read as the reverse complement.
TAAAATTTAATGTTCCTTTTACGAGAGTAACGATTGCTTTTATGCCTTAACAATTCCCATAGCATAACTATCCCTAGTAATTCTTTATCTTCTAATTACAGCAAGACTCCGTACTCTCAAACAGAGACTTCAATTTTGAAGGCCGCAGTAATTAGAAGAGGGGCGGTGTATACTCTTCTTGTGCCGCCATTTCAATGACATTCTATAACAACCCGGCAATTGTCCCTTCCAATCAAAATCCTCTCATCCCGTAAATAGACGCAGGACTTTGTAATTAACTGAAAGCGAAGATGCAACTGTAACGGGATTAGCCATTTAGAGGGCGTAACCGCAAGTCATTACTCGTAGGGTCATGCATTGAGGTTCACTTTTAAACCTCCAATCCCAATCCGCAAACCAATGGGTATGTTTAGCTGATTAAAGCTGCAAGGATCATGTCTAATAGATTGGAATACTTTTGGAGTTGCCAAGGGACGCGATTTAATTTGAACATACGCTGTCACGCGGGATACTCGAAAAAGCACCCACTAAATACACAACTTTTTCATTTGAGATTGCGAATGAAGAATTCCAAAAAAGTGACTGAGCAAATACAGTGTAAATTATTTGCCGGAACAAAATATTCGCCTCGAGGCGCAACAATAGCGTAAAATGTCGCGGTGATCACAGTAAGTCATGCCCGTTACACGGAGGAATTCCTTGCACGGCATCCCGGAAACACGTACGCCGGGTACGTCGCCTTCGCAGTTCTCTTCTTCCACAGACTGACTGCCCAGAGCAACTTCGGCGGGAATACCGACGCCACCCTCGGTTATGCACAGACCGTCGCGACAATACTACATAAGGAAACAGAGTAAAAAGTCAAAATGTCCTGGTCACAGCAACAGACAGACAAACAGACACACAGACACACAGACACACAGACACACAGGCAGGCAGGCAGGCAGGCAGACAGACAGGCAGACAGGTAGACAGACAGACAGATAAACAGACAGACAAGTAGACAGACAGACAGACAGACAGACAGACAGACAGACAGACAGACAGACAGACAGATAGTTAGAATGAGATACCTTTCCGGAGTCTCCACACGGACTGCCTTCTGCTGCTGGTCGGAAGGCAATGCAATAGCCGGTGTCTTTGTCATGGCAGTACAACTGTGTACAAACTCTTTCATCCTTCTGTAAGCGAAGAGACAATTGACATTTGAAGTTTAAGTTAATATAACGTTCGTATTTCCTTACGAAACAAGCTGTTGTTCCACGATCAAGTCGACACTGCCAGTCCAGAGGAATAATCTTGCCGGGCAATGTGTTCCCCAACCGAATTCCAGGCACAGGAGAATCAAATAGGCAAGCAGCTTGTGGACGGGATAGAAAGTGGTCGAACTGAGCGACGGAGCAGGAAGACCATTTGAATCCGTTGACATTGTGTCGGAGATCAGACATAATGTAGCCATCGTACCAGCTACATGCTTCAGCACCGGGTCCTCCAAGATAAGAAGGCGCAGACGTTCCATCATGAACACAACCAAGGCTGAAGACCACACAATTACAACTGAATGCTCAATGGTTTCTTGTCCCCTTCATTGATTGTCTATCCATCTGTCTGTCTATCTGTCTGTCTGTCTGTCTGTCTGTCTGTCTGTCTGTCTGTCTGTCTGTTGTCTGTCAGTGTGTCTGCCTGTCTGTCTGGCTGGCTGCCTGGCTGCCTTTTTTTCTAAATGTCTGTCTGTGCGCCCGCCTCTTTCACTTACAGATGCCCAACTTCGTGAGCTGCGACAATGACGCCGCTGAATCCGCCACTATCTTCCACAATCCCTGCCTTGTTCAATTTCTGGCGGCTTTCATCAACGTGGCAAGCCCCTCCAACATAGGCAAATCCAGCCGTTCCTCTGACACACGGTCCGTCATCGTCTTTCTTTCGGCACATGTCTGAAGAGATGGACATTCATAAATATCCTCGTTTGTCAAGCCGTTCTCTACATCAAACGACTAACCTAGCTTTGTAATGACCATTGCCAAGTCGAACTTCGGAAGCATGTCCTGCTGCTGGAAAAGATATTTAGCCATGTCCGACAAGGCTTGCTTTGAATCGAAGGAATCGTCGTCCGGTGAGGCCATCCGATTTTCTTCGATGTCTGTAATAATACAATCCAGTTTAGGAAATACTTCCCAAGAAGTATCTCTTGGAATTTACATGGCATGAAGGCGGGATTCCGACTAATGATGATTCCAGACAACTGCAGACGAATGTCTGGCTGCTGCAGTTTCCGATAACGCAAATCCACCTGTTGGTTTGCGAAGGTACATGTACTTCATATCAATACAGTTGATTGAGACAAGTGTAACAATAAAAGCAACCAAAGACAATACCATAAATAAAGCCAGCTCAGGAAATGTCCACAATTCAACTCAGACAATGCAGGCTTCATTCAGACAGACAAATTACTACTCAAGCTTACAGCATTCCAAAATGTGGCGAAATAACTGGTGATCCGCTTTTCATTTCCGCCGTGGAGATTGTACGTTGCAAAGTCCACAAGGACCAACACTTCCGGCCAGACTGTGTGATGCGGGAAAGACCGTTTACTGCGGCCACTTTTATGGCTACTTGGAAGTTCCACAAACACCGAGTCACTTAATAATCCTGAAAAGAGAATCGATCAATTCCGAGACAATTTTATTTTTATATCATTGATTGTGCTTTTTCTGAAAGGCAGACAAAGTACTATATAGTACCATAATCATGATCCGGCAAGATCGAGGCAAAGTCTTCCGTTTCGCTCATAATGTAGCCATCCTCACTGATGTCTGTCCGGGAGCTGAGATGGTTCTTGGAGGCGGCAGGGGAAGCGAGAGCTCGTTTGTAGATGATGTGGTAATGCGCTGATGTTTCATTCATATTGACATCGGGAAAGGCGGACGAGAGATTGCTTTGTGACTGGAGAATATCAAGGTTCAGTTCTGCTGCGCCTAAAGGCAACCGGGTGGTTCTGCTAGTCGCTAGAGTGCTACTGGAACTGTTGGTCGCCGCGTCGTCGGCGTCCCCGCCGATGAGCGCCCCATCGGAACTATCTACGTTTATCACAACTTTCAGCTCCTTTGGTATGGGTTTGATGATGTATTCGTCGCTCAGCACGCCGTCCTATATTAAGAAAAAGCCCTCAGAAATCGATAAACAATCAATCAATCACTTGTAAAGGAACAGATACATACACAGACAACTAACAATTTGAGAACACGCAACCTGGAAGGAAGCAGGTGGACGATCACAAACAAGCGCAGACACTTAAGACAGACAAGCATACATAGAGGACAACCAGAGCATGCAGGCAGGCAGACAGATAATCAAACAGACAAACAAACAGACAGACAGACAGACAGACAGACAGACAGACAGACAGACAGACAAGCAGACAAGCAGACAAGCAGACAAACATGACAATTCAGTGAGTTGCTCGTACAAGCATGAGGCTGTCGTCCTGATCCTTTGACGTGCGAATACTGAGCGCAGCCATATTGTCAATATCCTGATAGAGCGCTTCCTGGAGCGAACTGAGCGAGAGTTCAGGTCCGGCCTCCAGGAGAACCGGTTTCCCGTCTACCATGTCAGCATAGAAGACTTTCCCTTGTTTGCCCGGGCCAAGCATATGGTTGACCTTCTTTAAATTGAGGTGAAACTTTTTGTCAAATGCCTGCAGCAACATCTGCAGATTCCCAGACAGAGGCATATTTCCGCTGGTCTCTGACTGTGAGGAGGAAGAGGACGACGAAGGGTCTTCCCCGGCTGACCGCTTGAAGCGGATAAAGTCATGGTGCTGAATGTGAACTGGTGCAAGTACATAATTTGGCACTGCAAAAACGAGACTCTTTTTATAATATACCGAAGTAATCTTCAAACGCGCAGACACTCTGTGACCGAAAGCCGTACCTTGACCGACATGCTCAACGTTGAATACTTCTTGTAAATGCTCTTTTGTCATGCGTTTGTGAATCTGAAAATTTCAAATCCAACATTATTAGGCAGCCTAACGAAAGAAAAACAGTAAAGTTACTGACGAGTGAGGCAGATAACGTCAAACAGCACCTAATCTATTTAACGTAGGAACAAACGTATAAAAGCGCTCAACGGATACAGACACAAATACAAACATACAATAAAATCAAAGACAGACACAGACTCACACATACACATACACAGACACAGAACACACACAGACACAGACACAGACACAGACACAGACACAGACACAGACACAGACACAGACACAGACACAGACACAGACATGATATAAACACATTAGACAGATACAGAGAAGGAAGTAAAAATGTCACTGGTTTTAGTGTTAGTAAACTGTGCTCTACTGTATTAAATGGGCGTTGCCGCACATATTTTCTTGACGGGAATAATAGAGGATGTGAATGAGTGAGTAAATGAGTGAAGTAAGAAATGTGATGAAAGACTTACATTGTGTTTTGCCTCCCCAGCTGCAATTTTAAGTGGGGCGTCGAGCAGACAAATCCAGAGCATTGTTATGATATGCTGAAGGAGTAACCTCGTTGGGAGCCTGTGATCGGTTTTCATGTCTGAAAAGAGGCAGGACTCCTTGGTGGTCGGATAAAGGAGCAGAAACCGCGGGAACTCTCGAAATCGTTTAGCAGTCTCGGTAGTAGACTTGCAACCGATGAGACGGGATGAGTCGCTGTAATAGGAGGCAAGCTGTGGTGGGAATCTCAATATCCAAGACAGCTCTTTGAGAGCGAGGAAAAAAGCGCGGCGAACCGAGCGAGCGACGGACAAGCGGCTTTCTTGTCAGACTGTTCGGTGTGCATGCGAGAAAGTGAGAGACCCTTAATAGTCCGAGCTTGCCGCGGCTCGTCGCCGTGTTGTGCTCCGTTAATCCGGATGCGGAAACCGCGTTCGCTTTAGCCCTTCCGTATTATCATCATGTCGTCGCCGTTAATCCCGCTAAACGTTGCTGCTGCGGCCTCCGACTAAGACGATGCACTTTTCTTCTTGCTGGTCTAACGCAGCATCAATAATTTAGTCCATTTAACAATCCGGGAACGTTCCTCCACCCATCCATCGATTCATCTTTTGCTGCAATCAAACCATAATCTCTTCAAAAGTATACGCGATGATGATCATTTTCGCTGCCCACTTGCAAAACAAAATAATGAGCCGAAAAAACAGTTGAAAAAAGGAGAAAGAAAGAACGGAGAAGGTGATGAGGAAAATGGCACACAAGAAAAGTCCGGTCCGTTGTGTAGCTCGCTTGTCTGTCAGTATGAGTTTCAAGTTTGTGCGAGTGAAACTGAGTGTGGCGCTCATCGCTCCTATGCAAATCTGCAGTGGACCGAAGGAATGGAAGGGAAAGAAAGAAAGACGAAAAGAAAGTCAGCTAACGAACGTACAATTTACCTCGTTTCGATCCACTAATCAAGCTCAAACCAAGTCAACCTCAACAAAATGCTCATTCACTCACTCTCTCAACTCAAGACGGTGTGGTGCGCAGGCTAATCGACGCTCACGCGAAAGCCCTTTAAAACTGGACACATCCACGTACATGTGCTTATACACAGGAAGGGATAATTACATACTACCGACACGAGAGAACACTTTCCATCCCACAATTCCGACATTCAATTGCGGTCGGGAGTCTCTCTCTCTCTCTCTCTTCGTTCTTGCCTTTGGCTGATTCAAACGGCAATTCGGTCACCGCCGTGTGTGTCTGTGTGTCTGCCTGCCTGTCTGCTTGCCTGCCTGTCTGCCTGTCTGTCTGTCTGTCTGTCTGTTTGAATGAATGAACGCATGAAAGAGCATTAGGGGAGGGAGCTGTTAGAGGTATCACGGCGTACCATGCGCGTATAGATGGTTATTATTAGTGATGACGGGGACATAGAAAAAAGCCGGATGTTGACGGACAGAGGATGGACGATGGATGGATGAAAAAAAGCGAGAGACTCGTCGCCGTCGGACTATGATAATGTTAGTTTGCGGCTGACCTAGCCAAGCAGGCCATATAAACAGATTGCTGACCATGTGCCGTGTGTGCGCGCCGATTTGATCTCATTCTACGGCGGCCAATTTACAATAGCCCAGCATGCAGACGTCAAGTTAAAAAACGGCAAAGTGTCAAAGTAAACACACCCCCACGTCCCATGTGCAGTACGCCACGCTGCCGAGCTGAGGCTGCCGCCAAAAATAGTGTAAATAATGGTGCGCTCATTTTGCCTTCATTCCAGGCAACTCCACTCATCAAGACATCCTAATAGACAGACAGCCCATTTCAAATGGGCCCAAATAAATAGACACCAATATAGACATCGATAAAACGTAGACCAGGCAGCTTGGACATAATAGACATAAGAGACACGCATTTGAGGTTCTATGTATGTTTTGTCCATCTCTGTGCCTGATCAATATTTCCCATTTAAAGTTATTGTCTGTAAGAATGTCTGTTGAAAGTCTTGATATCTGCCATTGCCTGAATCAAGGCAAATTGCAAGCAAAGAAACTAAGACATAGATAAAGCATAGATGCATGTACGAGTGCATAATGCTTAATCCCGTTGAATTAAGTGGCAAGCTGATACAAAATTTCACACTTACTTGCTCAATGGGACGATGTTTGATTTTGTTCCGAGGAAAGGCAGCCGTTATACGATCCTGTACGAACGAACGAACGAACTTTGTGGAATGAGTGGATCGACCTGTAGCTCAAACGAAAGCAAAGACTTTGTGTTGTGGTAAGAGATATTGCTTGAAATATGAAAGAAATGTTGAAGATGTAAGACTAGCTGGTATGTTACGGAAGACCGTCAAAAAGAGAAAGAAAGAAACGAAAGACAGGGGACCCGATTGTCATCAGAAGAATAGAGTTATAGTGTGTGTGTAGATAAGAAATGACTCTCGAGAGCTGACTGAAGTGGCGGTAGCGCGCAGAGGAGACTCGACTGAGAGACTCTCTAGATCAGCAGAAAGGAAAGGGTCTCCCTCCGTACACTGCTTCTGTGATTATGCATGGAGTGTGTGAAGGACTACTTAACCGCTCGTTGGTTCGCGGCACGAGGCTTCTCATCTCACCCGCGAATGCACTAATGAGAGAGATAAGGCTCTTTTTTTCCTCTTTCAACACTACGACGCTGCTCTTTAAGCTAAGCCGGTGTCGGCAACAACAGACCCAACCGAGTGTGCAGTTCGAGAGTTTCGCCCGCGAACACACACATGCAAATTTACTACTAGGGTCGTCATTTTCATGTAACGTATCGGTGTGAATGTTTCATTTGCTGTGTCTCGTCCGCTGATTTTTTACTCTAGGCACGTGTCAACATCTGTGTCTGTGTCTGTGTCTGTGTCTGTGTCTGTGTCTGTGTCTGTGTCTGTGTCTGTGTCTGTGTCTGTGTCTGTGTCTGTTTTTGTCTGTGTGTTTGTCTGTGCTCTATCTATGTCTATGTCTATGTCTATGTTTGTGTCTGCATATGTCTGTAACTGTGTCTGTGCCGGTATTTGCGTCTGTGTCTGTCAGTGCTTGTGTTAGTGTCTGTGTCTGTTTGTGTATGCTTCTGTTTCTCATCCGAATATGTTCTTCGGTCTAATGTCTGGCTGTGTGAAGCTATATCTTTATCTGTATGTATTAGACAGTATGTGATACGCATATATATATATAGATGTACTGTTTCGTTTTATGTCGGATGTTCTTGCTGTTGTTTGTGGTGTTGTAATAGATTTTATTCTTACCCGATGAATCTGTGAATCGTGTGTGCACGTTATAATACGTTGCACTTCCGAAGGTCGGAGACCACGTTTCCGATCATACACCAATACGCGGGTGTGTGTACGGCAGAAAGCTGAACAAACGACACAGCTTAAATGTTCGACCGATGAGAGTAAACATGAAACAATAAGCGTGAAATTGACTCTTGATGAGAAATCGTGGTCGTTGCCGGGTTTACCGTACAGTTTGCTGTCTGACCGAGAGTCTGTCTGAATGTCTTTATATTTCGGTTTGTGTCGGTTTGTGTCTGCCTGCCGTTATGTCCAATTCATTGGGGTGATTTATCTTTTGCTGATTGTCTGCAATCACTTTTCGCAACTTTATCCCGTTGACTTGATGAGCCTTCCCTGGTGGTAGATGGCAGGGCAGTCGAAATTATGTTGAGACTTAAATACACAGCAGAACTGCTGCAGATACTCCAGTAACTGCGTTGAATATATTATTGAAGAAGAGTTTAGCTGTGAGTGAGGGTGGTTGACGGGGCACTCCTGTTTAACCTTGACAACCAGACGAACAATCTCAAAAAGCTAAGAAATCAAAATGGTATGAAGAGATTGATTCGACCGTGGAGTCAGCTCAAAAAAGAGAAGCGGGGCTTATAAAAGAAAAATGTGTGATAGGAACACCGAAATCACAGGTGATCATTCTCCAGGGCGACCTGCAGGTTAAGCAGTTGTGATAGTGTGTTGACCCTCCAATACGGAAACTTGTGCTGTAATTAATAATTAGCATTTAATAATAAACATTTAATAATTAACAGTAACAATTTCTTTATTTAATGCAGGATGAGGAAATGAATGAATCAACTGGTATTCCTACCTCTTTTGCTGCCATCTCGACATCAAGCTTGTTGCCCACCACGACGAACGTGCAAGACTTGCCGAATCTGTGAGCAATTCTCTCGAAGCAACTTTCTCGTCCTGTCAAACAAGAAAAACAAGGATTTTAATACTGAAAATGGACAAGATTATCTCTTTCTGCTTTACTAGACAGTCGATCTACACTTTTGGAGGTCAGACAACGTACCGACTTTCGTTGAACTATAAATGTTGTCCACCGGAAATAATGGACCCAAACCAAAGAGCAAGACTTTGCTGATTCCCGCTACCAGTTGGTTGTTAGTCACAAGAACGTTAGTGCTCTTTGTCCTGCAAAGCCAAAATTAATTGAACAACAGGAAAGAGAGCAGCAACAAACACCTGAGAGCCAGACAGACAGGCAGACCGATAAATAGACAGACAAACAGATAGACAAACAGACATACATATAGGCAGGCAGACAGGCAGCAGCAGGCAGGCAGGCAGGCAGCACAGACAGACAGCAGACAGACAGAACTATATATGCAGACAGCAGCAGCAGGCAGGCAGACAGACAGACATATATGTAGACAGACATACAGACAGATAAAACTGACAGAGATACGCACACAGTCACGTTTACACACAAGGACAAAAAATCCAGCGAAATTTAGTATCGAGAGATAGACAGACATGAAACTGCAGGAAAGCCAACAGCTAGGTGCATTTCAGACGGGTTGTTCACCGGCTGTTAAGGGTTTCATACCTTCGCGAGATTATGCCCAAGCATTTGATGGCAATGCTGGACCAGTGATTGCAAGACTCGTCAAGCTGTTCCCGCAACTGGTGCAACTCGTCACGCTTGAAGCCGCACAGTGCTAATTGATGGAGAAGATAACTGATGGTTAGGGACCTGTCGCACATGTGTCACTCTGGCTTTTCGAGCTCGGCTCGAGATTCCACATTGATGGATGGAATTTACCTCCCGCATTGCCCTTGTACATGTTGTAGATTTCTTTAATGCGACGATAACGAAAGGCTAGCTTCCGCATCCAGTCCACACCGCCACGGACACCAGACGCCATGCAGAGATTCCCGTTCGGTGAGATGGCACGAAAACCGTCGGCAGCAAAATTGTAGCCACTGCGACACAAGCGCCATTTCAGGAC
>LRSR01009795.1:0-16658 GCA_001579985.1 Hypsibius dujardini | reverse complement strand
CTGTGGAGTCCGAGATTGCCAAAGAATTCTATGGTGCAAAGGTGATGACATTTTTCGTCCTTTGGCGTAACATAGACATCTACAAGGACATTTTTTGCGATTTCAGGTATTCTTCTTTAAAGCACTCCTGGATGTGAAGGCTTCCAAAGAAATATTACCGGCCAAAGATGTTGTCGATTACAAGTGGCTCACGCGGGAGGAGCTACAGGATGTAATGATTGAGAAATATTTTGACAGAGTGGAGCGGTTCATGTTCGAATTTAATGGCGCGTCCCTTCCAGTGGACGCGGATCATCAAGATTTGGTGCGACTGAATTATTGAGTTTTGTTCTAGCCTGTCGTTGTATACACTGTAATAAACTTGAAATGTATTTGGGTTTCATTGAGGTTGCAGATATTTACGATAACGAGTCGCTGGTACAATCAACGACAAAATCGAGTACACTGAAGGGTCCTGGGCATGGGCAAAAGGGACGGAGCAGGGGGTGGTCAGTTGGTTGAGTACACTGGAGGGTCCGGGGCATGGGCAAAAGGGACGGAGCAGGGGGTGTCAGTTGGTTGAGTACACTAAAGGGTCCGGGGCATGGGCAAAAGGGACGGAGCAGGGGTGGTCAGTTGACTGAGTACACTGAAGGGTCCGGGGCATGGGCAAAAGGGCCGGAACAGGGGATGGTCACTTGCTTGATTGTTCGACTGTTTGAAAAACCATCCCCTGCCCCGCCCCTTTTGTCCATTCCCCGGACCCTCCAGTGTACTAATCTTGTCGTTGACTGTAGTCAAGTCAGTTAGAACACAATTGCACTTCTTCTTACTTTGCTTTCACTTCTGCACGCTTCCGACTCAATCACTGCGTGTGTAAGTGCATGCCAAACCAAACAAGGAATCTCAGAGAAGTCAGTCAAATCTGGACCACTAACAGATAATAAGAGTACTCATAATACCGATAAATGTAAAAATATTCAAAAGCAAATATAAACTGTAGAAAAACACTTTTAAAAGAAGCAGAATGTAACAGCCGAAAATAGGCAATAATTTACTAATTATAAAACGATAAAAGTTACGCAGGTTGCGGTAAAATAAGTCAGTCGAAATTCGAAAACGTATAAACATCCTATTGAATCGGGGCCCCGCCATGAAGACGGGGACTGCTGTTTTGAAGCAGCTGAAAAACAACAAATTTGTTGACTGTTATCATGTCACACGTAGCTAGCATTAACAAAAGTTTACACCAAGGTATGCAGTCACATATTATTATTCATCGGTAAAGTTCCGATCTCGTACCTGGCGAAGTTGAGGATCTTGATTATTCTGCTGCTGCATCTGCCCTAATTGCTGCTGCTGCCCTAATTGCTGCTGCTGCTGAGCCATGGGTTGCTGCTGCTGTTGCTGCTGCTGTTGCTGTTGCTGCTGCTGTTGCTGCTGTAACTGTTGATGCTGTTGTAACATCTGCAAACGCATTTGCTGTTGCTGGGCCTGCTGCAGTCGGAGGGACTGTTCCGGAGTCAGTTGTGACTGGCCGGTAAGGCCTCCGCTACTGAGTTGGTAGGCCAGTGTACTTTGCTGTCCAGCTTGCGGCTGCTGCTGCATCATCCCATACTGCTGCTGCTGCTGCTGCTGCTGTTGTTGTTGTGACGGGTCCATACCGCCGCCGCCAACCGCCGATGCGAGCGAATTCGAGTTACCAGCACCAAACTGCATGGCTCGCTGAAGCGTTGCCGGATTCTGCTGCTGTTGTTGGATTAACCCCTGCACTTGGGGTTGATTTTGGGCGACCTGGCTTTGCTGTTGCTGTTGCTGTTGCTGCTGTTGCTGTTGCTGTTGCTGTTGCTGCTGCTGCTGCTGGTTCATCTGTCGCTGGCGGTTCGCTGACTGATTCTGGGTTACTTGTCTCAGTTCATCCACGAAGCCTACTTGATCCCTTGGAATGAAGCCTTGGAAAGCGCTTGCCTTGCCGTTATACAGAAATACTATGACACGGAGCTCCAGCGTGGCCGGCTCTCCCTTTGTGATTCCGGTCTATGACAACGAAAAGATAGTGTACAGAGTATTCGCATTGGATTCCAAACGAGAGCTTACCACCACAAGGGGATTCATGGCATTATTAGGGATGAGAATGCATCCAACGCTTGGCGGAGTATTTGGACGCTGCACAAAATGCTCCACCAGTTCCCTGATGGCCGCGTCGTTTCCTCCAACCGGAGGCTTGAAGTTGAACGACACTTTAATTGGATTATGCTGCATGAACGGCTGAATCACCGATGTGAGATGCGACGGGAGAAACTGTATGGTCAGCTTTGGTGGCCAACGTTCCGCTTTTCTAAAAGAACGAAGAACACCGTAAAAAAGCAGGAAAAACCGGGAAACAATATCTATGAACAGAGAGTCCTTACACCGCATCTACGACCGGCATCCACAAATCACACAGCTGTTGACTTGGTGGTCCCGTTCTTCCACGGCCGGCGCTCTGGCTGGACCATTCCAGCAGACCCTCCCAGACGATGCAGCGATCCCCGGACACTTTCAACCCGCTAGCAATAGCAATTTGGGTCTGACTGAGCGGGGAGTTCGATAACCGCTGAGCTCCGATGCCGGGAATGCCGCGGATGTCGGGAACACCGGGCATCGGTCTTCTAGCGCTGGCATCTTGCGCGATCTGATTCACCGAGATGCTGGCTTGCCTCGACGCTGCGGTGGCCCGCACCTGTGCGATGCCCGCCATCGGCTGCGGGACCGGAATGGAAAATCTCGAGGCTACCTGCATCGGCGGATAGAAGGCGGGCTGTTGCCCCGCCGCCAGCGGCATCGCCGGTGACGCCCGGTGGTGGAGATTGACACTAGGCCTCGGACTTTCGGAGTTCTTGCGTGTCTGCAGCTCAGTACTGGCGGGTGAGAAGACCACACTAGAGGGCGACGAAACGTCGGCGATCAACGGCGAGGGTGCAATTCGTCCAGGAGTAGGAGGATTGGTGAGGAAAGCCGCGAGGTTACCGACTTCTTCTGGAGGGATGGCTGAGATTACCTCAACGCTTTGGGGGACCGGCAACGGTGCTGAAATATGAATGTGTATTAATAGTACAGATAGTAACTGCCCGAAGGGAAGCCCGAGCGATGTTTACCCGTTTCAACAGATGGGGGAGCAATGGGCGACTCCGGGACGGAAGCAGCCACTGGTGCAGGAGCTACATAAACTGGAGCAAATTCCGAGACCACGGGCTTGATGTTAGCAGCCGCATCGGGCGAGAGTTTCGGAGCAATTTCTGGCGACCGAATGGAAATGTTGTTCAACAGAACCATATGCGGTGAATCGGCGTCTCCGACAGTGTCGATGAAGGCAGAACTATCTTGGCTTGCAGTGAAGAGCTCTCTGACTGTTTTATTTCGACGCATGTAGATGACGGACAACTGGATCTGCTCTTCCAGCAGGACAGATGCGGCATCGGAGAAGTTCTGCGGACGCAGTGAGTTGGTCGGCATGGCTTCCTCGAACGGAGCCGACTGGCCGACGAGAATGAAATGCTTTTGCACGAGCCGATGTTCATCCTGCAGGTATTTGCCAATCATTCGCTGGATGTACTGTACACCGGACGATAAAGCCTCGAGTAGACAGATCTGTGGAGATGAGACGAAGGGCGCGTGGTCCGTGGAGATATTGTCAAACTGGCTCAGGGCAAATTCCTCGTTGTCTGTGGGAGGAAATCCCATCCACGTCTCCTGCCCGGTAAGAGCATCTGAAATGCGGCCGGAAGTCTGTCAAAATTATTGGGCAGCCACACCGTAGAAAGAACAACTAACAGTCCAATCAATCAATTACTCGGCCAGCCAAGGAACCACGACAAGAACACGAACAAGCACCCATGCGATCAATCAATCAACTACTCGGCCAGCTAAAGAACCACAACAAAAACAATGAGCAAGCACCCATGCGATCAATCAATCAACTACTCGGCCAGCCAAGGAACCACAACAAGAACAAGAGCAAGCATCCATGCAATCAATCAATCAATCAATCCTTCGCGCAGGACACTGGACATGCGTGATAGCAAAATTGTGAAACCTGTCTCAGGGATTCGCGATCAAACATCCTCGTCTAGCCCTGAAGAAGTTAAATGCTGTTTACCTCCAGAATGGTAAAAGATAAAGCCATACATGACGTCCTTTGGCCAACCAACACTGAAAAAGGAAACACCAGGTAATAAGTGAAGGCAACGTGGCCAGAGTTTTTTGCTATTACAGTAGAAGTTCTGATATTTTGCGTACGTCACAGGGACATTTGAACACGTTTGCCCCATAACCAAAGCGTTCCGAGACAAGGCACGGAAGAGAAACGCGCTTGTGACGTACGCAAAATATCAGGACTTCTTCTGTACCTGGCCATTTCACTGTCCACCGCCTTGTTGCAGTTCCGAAAGTAAGACAGGACAGGTGCGACGTAGCCTTTAATTGTGTCCGCGTGTCTGTCCAGCTTGCCAGTCGCTTCCACGAGAAAAACAACAGCATATTTGCTGGGATGTTGGTTGCCGTCCTCCTCGGTTATGCCAGTGAGCTCGAAGTCATCCAACTCCAACTTCATCATGTCCATTTGTCTGAACTAAAGTTGAGCAAAACCACTACAGGACTATCGTTTTGGAATCAACCCAGTATCGTCAAGTACGTCCAGTAAATTCTAATTAATTAACGAATCAGTCGGATTATTGCGTACACGGTTTAGTACAGTACACGTAAACACATGAGGCCATATTATAGCGCTAACCGAGTTAAGCCATTCACATCGGCCAGTGCATGGTGGTACGCTTTAACCGACATAAAGAGCCTCACTCGGTTAGCACTACACTTTGGCCACGTGTGTATTCAAAATCAGTTAATCAAACCACCTCCGTTCAAGTTCCAAGTTCCACTTCCAATTTCGAGGCTCAAGTTTCCAATTCCAGTTTATCTTGCAATCTTGCTGTGTTTTAAATCACTCTCGCCATACTTTTGCTGCCCGACGGTTGCCGCCGTGGCATCGAAATACTCAATGGATGTAGATATAGGACTTTTCCAAAGTGGCTATGTGTAGATGCCTGAAACCTTCAGATCTTCCATACATTGGTACCATCGATATCAGAGGCGTACGAACTTTTCTGAGAGGGGGGGGGGCAGTTTTTCTTATTAAAAAAATTTAAAAATCCCCCGCCCCGCCCCGCCCCGGCGCCGGCCCGAATTAATTAGGGGGGCACTCGCCCTAGTGCCCCCCGTTACGCCTTTGATCAATATCATGTCATGAAATAAATCATTCACATATAAAATGTTCCAACTGGGCGCGAACGATCTTTTCGGTAAAATCATTTGAGCTAATGAAAATAGTAGTACAGTGTACAGTGTACGTTACGAATAGAGCTACTATCCAGCCAAGAGAGGAAACACCAGTGTTGAGAATGAAAGACGAACACCATAGGCAAATAGTTGAGATTCAGTGAAGTAGTTAGATTTTTTGTTTAGGTACTACAGCGTTTAAACACCAAACTCAGGAGTGCAAATTGTTTTTCCACCAACTTATATTAAGATGGAATATTAGGAGTTTCGGGTCCCGAACTGTCAAATTTTACAGATAGATGAAAAGAGAAATTAGTGCGATCTTATAAGCTGCAGTGGTCGTTTTTCCTTCCAGCTTTTCAGCCGCAGAAGCTGATGATGTGTCCCGACGCCTTCCCCGGTGCTGATGAGCACGTGAATGTACTGGTGGCATCATCATATGCATAGCTGTACGCGTCGGGACAGGCGTTCTTGAAGATCCTCCCGTAATTGTTTTGCGGACAAGTGCTGTCCAGGTGTAATGCGTGCAGCGTGTCGTGGATGCACAACGCCCGCCGCATTGGTTTCCCGGAATGGTGGCCTGACTGAGGTTACCGCCGGCGAAATCGCAAGCAAACGCCCAATTACCATTCCACTGGATCGCAGTGGTCTTGTCGCTGTGATATATTATATTGTCAGATAATATATTACAAGTAAAAAAGTACTGGTACGGTAAGCCGTATCCCTTTTCGGCACTTTAAAAAGTAAGAGAATTCAGTAACTCAGTTTCAAGATGTAAGTTACTGTAGGCCTCGGATTCTATTCAAGACGAACATTGGAGTGCGACTGGATGAGCTTTATCCTTGTTTTAAAAGCTTCGATAGTTATACCCCTCACATGATCCAGGGTCTGCACTTGCAATTATATTTCACAATAGGGTTACATGACATGAATTATCTCGGATGACTTAAGAACGAACGCACAAGAGTGTGTACGAACACGTAGAACCCGAACGCACACGTACTTTCTTACTGCCGCTACATCCATTAAAAAATGGTTGTTGGGCCGTGATAACCATGCGTCACGTTTGTCGTCCCCTTCCCGAACCGGCAAAGGATAGTAAAATGCCTTATAGACATGCGTAACAGAATCATCGTTTGCTTCGCAAAGTTGTTGTACCAAGTCAACATTTACAGACAATTCAAGTTTCTTTTGCTTATAATCGCGCTCAGGGTGGTTTCATTACAGAAGTTCCTCCTTTTTAACAGCCCCAATATGCCCATAGTTCGCCTCATAGGTGTGGCAGCTTTCTTGTTTGTTGTCCACTTGTCCGCATGACTGACTGACTGTCTGCCTGTCTGTCTGCCTGCCTGCCTGCCTGCCTGCCCGACTCTCTGACTGTTTGTTTGCTTGCATACCTGTCTGCCTGCTTGTCTGCTTGCTTAGGGAGCTTTCAACAATCACCTCAGCGCCATGAGGGTAGGGGGTTGTAGTTTGGCGAGCTCTGACGCTAAAGGGGTCGGGATCCAGCCGTGGCTGACGTCAGCATATATCGTTTCGATTTTTCGCCAATTCCCAGCCTCTGCTTGAGTTTTTATTCTTTTTGAGCGTTTTGCGGTCGTTATTTCGCCACTCCGCTGTTATTCATGTGGGACTTTGAGAGGGCTTTGTTTGATTTGCAATTCAAGTAAGACTTGACAGGTTGCAAAGAAGAACATAGACGCGTCTTGACCTTCCGGTACGGGCGGGGGGGGGCAAGATTTTAGTAAAAATCCAAAAGGGGGAGCATTAGTATGATTTTGCTATTTTTACTCTAAAAAACGTCAGGGGGCCCTTGATCACTTTTTCGATTTCGGACGGGGGGGGGGAGAATTGCCCACATGCCACCCCCTAGTACGCGCCACTGAAGAAGAACCACCATTGCACGGATGTGGGAGAGTGCGAAGACGAGTCCGACGAGCAGATTCACTACGAAAACACGGGCTCAACCGACATACAGTCAACGACAAGATTGAGTACACTGGAGAGTCCGGGAATGGGCAAAAGAGGCGGGGCAGGGAATGGTTTTCAAACAATCGAACAATCAATCACCTGACCTGCAGCGGTTCTTCCATTTTCAGACATGCCACCCCCTGTTGCGCCCCTTTGCCCATACCCCGGACTCTCCAATGTACTCAATCTTGTCGTTGATTGTAGCAGTTACTGCAGATATAAATGACTTTCTGTGCTCAGATTACGAAGACGCCGATGATACGGACATGCTTTCTTAATACTTACTTTCGATCTGGTTTCAGTGATGAGCGCTGACGGAAGGGGGGGGAGTAGTGTCGCCTAATATCAGGCGCTGACGTCATTGTTGAAGGCTCCCTTACTACTGTAATAAGTTAGGCCCTTCGATTGATTGGAAAGAGCGTTTGACTTGATTGTTTGATTTTTTATGTGCTTCCGGTCTCTGTTTATCTTCATTTCTTCGTGCCTTAGGATCCCGGAATTACATAGAGTTGGATTAGGATTTTTGGAATCACCGATATTTTTTTCAAGATTATGGATTCTGACGATGAAACACCGACCCTGTCCGCCGAGACCCAGCGAGCTCTCCAGGATTTTTATGCTAACCAAAACACCGGCTCAGATGCGCAATTTGTCAGCGAAAATTGGGTTAGTGTACTGTATTACTGTAGTATTGTTCTTATCCGAGACTTTTTTCTAATTTTTTACCTTCCAGCAATTAAGCCAATTCTGGTACCTTGAAGCCACATCAAAGACCCTCGCAGAAGAAGTTTTACTTGCGTGTCAAGACGGCGAATGGTATGAGGACGTATTATTCAGTGATTGATTGATCGATTGTTTGCTTATCGGAGTTAGAAATCTGCGAGGTGAAAATCTATATTTCGGTTCACTCATGAGTTTCTCTTTGATGGTAGGTGCTTGATTGTTTGATTTGCTGTATTATATCCTAGTATACTGTTGTACTTCTAAAAATAAAACAATCAAACACCTGTCATGAAAGAGAAGCCCACGAGTGAGTCAATTTATCGACCAAATGGAGGATGAGCCGAAATACGGATTTCACCTTTTACTGTTTGAGATGGTCCATGGACGATCTGTTCTTCATCAATCTCCCAATCTATTGTGCTAACAATTCTTCCTGAAACTGTTTCGGTGTATCACAAGATATGGAAATACTCCTAAGCGATTCTCTCTCTCGCTCTCGGTTGCTTCACTAGCCTGGTTTGTTTAAATGGATCTGCTTTTACTTCACTGATAGTGATAGACATACGCACGTGGTACAAACCTTGCGCTAACCGAGTTAAGCCA
Organism: Hypsibius dujardini; assembly: GCA_001579985.1. NCBI lineage: Eukaryota > Metazoa > Tardigrada > Eutardigrada > Parachela > Hypsibiidae > Hypsibius > Hypsibius dujardini. The sequence goes on along the minus strand of LRSR01009795.1, from coordinate 8,069 downwards.
TTACACTCGATGGACGCCTGGCTGTGACACAGCCCCGAGTTAAGGCTTAATTCGGTCAACGCAAGGTTTTTGCCACGTGTGTACAATTTTTTACCCACAGGGTCGCCTGTCTCTCTTGTCCGTCACTCTACAAAAGCTTGTTGGATCTCCAAGCCCGCAACCCGGATCCACAAAAGAGACTTCACATTTACCTCTTCGAATTCGATGACCGGTTCTTGGACATGGCCAAGGAAAACTTCGTCAAATATGACTACACCAAGCCGGAAGACATTCCCTCAGAGCTGCGCGGAAAATTTTCATTCATCGCGGCTGATCCCCCGTTTTTGGCGAACGACTGTCTCGGAGGAATTGCAATTACCTGTTCCTTTCTCCAAGCCAACGCTGACAAGAAACTGCTTCTTTGCACTGGGGAAGTGATGGAAGAGGCCGCTGCTTCCTTGTTGGGCGTGGTCAAGACTGCTTTCGCACCGCGACACAAGAGTAAACTGTCCAATACATTTGCCTCCTTCACCAATTACGAACCAGTTGTTCTGAACAAATTAGGCGGTGCTAACAGTGAAGAAAAACTGGATGAGCAATAATAAAGCAACTGGAACTGAGGATGTGAAGTCATGAACGCAACAGGTAAATTGAGAATAAAAATATAAAAAACAACTGAACTGAACTTAAATGAACTGTACATTTGTATAATATTTTCCATATATGTAACCAAAAAGGTAAAAAAACAAACAGACCAGCGACTGTTAAGAATATTCCGTAGACGTGCGTGCCTCACTTGGGGCATTGCGAAGGACCTGAAAGATCGAAAAAACCCACAAATAAAGAGTGACGACGAAACGTTTTACCTTCCCTGCGTGTTTCTTTCTGTTTTTAAGATATAAATGTAGAGAATTGTACCTCGTCGAGCAGCTGAAGCGCGCGATTCAATGAAACCTCAATCCAACAAGGCGTTTCCTTGATGGTTTTTCGGTTATAATCCGGTCCCCAGCCCTTAACGAAACTCAAACGGAGAATGCACAGACGTCGCAGGTCGTCCGCCCCGATTCCGGCCGATGCTCCCAATGTGGCCAAGTTGACGTTTGGTGGGCTGTGGACGCTGCTATGCGACCTTCCACTGACGGCGGCAGCCTGTGCATGCGCGGTGATGGCTGCCTGGTCAACCTGCTGGACCATTTGGCTGTAACACTGACGCAGATCGAAAACTTTCAGCAACGGCGAGTAAGGATGAATCTTGTGCACTGCATCACCCGGAGCACGTCCGGCTTCCCGATCCTGTAATGAGAAAGATATCTTAATGCTGAAAAATATCCCGGCCCAATCAAAATCACCTACCAGGTAATAACTTTGTACAAACACACTGTAGTCCCCGAGGCAACGGAGCCATACGCTTCCATCGACTTTGCACTCCAATTCAACGCCTCTTCCTAGAATTCGAAAATGTAACCGTGAATCCATATCACCCACAAAACAACAAGGGGTCGCCCGGGAAATGGCCTAGGGTCGCCCGGGAAATGCCCTAGGGTTGCCCGGGAAATGGCCTAAGGTCGCCCGGGAAATGGCCTAGAGTCGCCCGGGAAATAGGGACCACTGACCGATATGAAGACGAGCTTTTTCGCTGGATTCAGCTCGATGCACGTTGGTCAACGGGCCCAAGCAGAATCGATTTTGGTGTCCTGGGTCGACGTAGCCATCGACAAAGGCAGTGGGATATGCCATCCGGACTTTGAAGGTCTCTCCAACCTACAAATTTGACAATTACAAAAACACCTTCTGGCCCTAACTCCGAGTCATTTAGCCAAAGCTAAATAAATATTGATAAATATTAAACAAACAGGGGAAATGGGGTAGACAAGAGACGGGCAGGCAAAGAAGGATAGAAATCGATGCTCACCTGCTGGTCCAGTTCGAAATACGCAATGGTGCACCAATAATCCGGCAAGACCTGCGTCATCAACAACTGGCCGTAGCGCGCATCCTCATACATCTGCTGCTGCATACGAGCGTGCGGCAAACTCATTGGTTCAGAGAGCTCCGACATGGCCGGCGAGGACGCCCAAAACCCGGGCGAGCCGGCGGGCATTCCGGTGGGCGAGAACGCTGAGTGATTGCTGGAATCCTGGTGCGTCGGCGAAAAGGCGTGAGAACTGCGCTGGCTGTGGTCGTAATGAGTTGTGCCGCCGGCATGGAGGCCGTGAGAACTGGATCCGTGGGCGAGGTTCGACGACGGCTTCTTACTCTCGGATGTCGAAGCACCGGAAGTCGACAGGACGGACGGTTCCCGTTTAGGGGATACGAGACCGTACAAGCCGTTGTTGCTGGTCGTGGCGACTTCGTGGCTCTCGTAGCCGTCGTCGTCGCCATGCCGGTCGCCGTGTTGCAGCTGCAGGCCCTGAAGTGACAGATCGATCCCGGGCGAGACGACGCGTTCGTAGTGGAAAGGATTGACGCAGACATTGTCGAGTTTCATATCGAAGGCAAATTGGCAGTAGCTGATTTGCTTCATTTCGTTTTTATGCACGTCCGGCCAACGCCAAATGCGGGCTGCAAATTACCAAAGAGACGGTATGATCAGTTACTACGAACACGAACACGAACACTGCTAAGTGTACAGTACGAACAACTTACAACACACAGATACGAACGATCTAATCAAGAAACTCCCAAACTATTGAAAGAATGTCACTCACCATATATGACGTGGGGGAACACTTTTCTGCCAGCAACCTAGCATACAAGAAAGGAAGTTTTAAAACAGTGGAAAGAATGAGAACCACAAACTGAACCCGTTTAAAGAGTTGACAAAGCTGCATGATGATCACTGATGAGCAACATTGCACCAAAGATTCATACTCATCATCGTATGCACGCATGACCCGAAAATTAAAAATGCCGTTTTAATCAAGAAATACAAAATAAAAATCGTAAAAATCGATCACAGCAATCCATCAATCGAATAGAGCTCTCCAATGAATCAATACTCGCGATTTAAATGCAATGGATGGTCAGCAAGTCAATACGGCAATCAAGCGATTTAAATGCAATGGATGATCAGCAAGTCAATACGGCAATCAAGCATTTCATCACTCAGCCATAAAAGAGGCCATCAAATCAACGGATCAGCCAAACCCCAAGCGCGAAACTCCTTGATCGTTCTCCTGGTAAAATTCACTCACCTGCAACCTCCCGTCAAGCGTCCGTGGGATCGTCGCGCATTTGGAAACATGCGCGCCGGTACTGGTCACCGCCAGAATCAGTCCATCTAGCTCTTCTGGCTTATCTTTTAGCTTCTTCACCAAACTCTCGATGGCTCTCTTGGAGAAACTCTCCGACTCGCCACCCTGCCTGTGACACATGAGATTATGCACAATAGAAATACAAGCGTCAGCTGATGAGGAGGGCGAACTGACGGACGCCCCGGAAATGGATCCCGTCATGGTGTGTGAGAAAATGGAGGAAGATTGAGGGGTAGAAAACACAATGGCGTTAGGAAAATGCCAAAAACATTACACATAAATTCCCCGGGCACAGTGCAATATCCCTGCCGATTTGTCCATCGCGAAATAGACAATCGTAATTAGTAAATTCAGAAGAATTCTGGGAAAAAATGAATTTTTACCAGCTGTTTTCTTTCCAAAATCGTCAACAAACCTTTTCAATCGCACGCGCCAAGAACACGGTTTCGGACCGTAAATGGGGACATTCATTAGAAGCCGTAATTCGGTACAGGTGGCGCCAGTTGCTCTGTCCACCTCGTCTGCGGTTGTAACAACGTGAGAAGTAAGTAACAAGTAAAACGTGAGAAGTAAGTAACAAGTAAAACGTGAGATTTCTTTATTATTTGATTTCCCCAAATTATTTATACGCAGTCATCTCAATCTCGAAAAATAAAGGTTAAATACGGTAATTAGGCGGAAGTGTGGTAAGCACTGCGTTTAGAGGAGCCATGATTAGCTGTGCAAGTTAACCTTCACCTCGAAAAATATGGAATTATTAGAGAAACTGTCAGAAGGACACGTTTTGCGCTTAGACAGGCACCATCCTTCAACCACTTCATCAGTCTAATCTTTCCGAGATCCAGGCCAGTATGGCTGCACTGCACTTCTCCTTCACGCCGTCCGGCTCATCCTGAACACGGTGATAGGCACCGGGATATATCTGGAAAGAGCATACATACGCGATACACTGTATGATGTTAGACAAATAGAAGAACGTGGTAAATTAGGCCTAATAACATTCCCCAGTGACGTTGATGTCGGCCCACTCACCGACAATGTCTTGTCTGAACTGCTCGACTTATCCAGCAGTGCCTGAGCTCCCTGGACGGAGCAGATCCTGTCTCCACCGCCGTGAATACAAAGGAACGGAAAAGTGATGTTGGGCAAATTTTTCTCAATCTTTTCCACAGCCGCCAGCAGGGCGCGCCCAGTGCGGAGCGAAATTTTGCCACGGAAGATCAACGGATCCGTGTTAAACCGCTCGACCTGCAATAATTCGAGCACTGGTTGTTTTAATAGTTCCAGCACGGGTTGTTTTAATAGTGGAGGTACGGGTTGTTTTAATAGTGCAGGTACGACAGGGTTCTTAAAGGCTTACCACTGCGCGATCCCTGGAGAGGTGGTCGTTGTTGATGGACTGAATTCCCAAACCGGGCGCCAGGGTAGAGAGGAGTTTAGCGACGAATTTCATGGTCGGAGTGGCGATCTCTGGATCCGGCACGACCAGCGGTCCGATGAGGATTATGCCTCGGAACAGTTGGGGTTGTTGAAGGCCTGCGAGCAACGCTATTGCTCCGCCCTGAAACAAGCCAATTTATTGTAACAACCGTTAGGAGTCAGAATGTTCTATTGTGCTTCGCGTCTCTATCATGCGGGTAGCTTACCATCGAGTGCCCTACTAGGAAGACCGGGCAATCTGGGAGGCTGCTTTTCATATGCTTAACATGCGTCACTACATCGGTCGCATAGTTCTCCAGCGAGTGGACTTGCCCCGGTTCTCCGCCGCTTCGACCATGACCAGCTGCAGAAGAGACAAGACAAAGGTCTACCGTACATTCCACGATGAACGTGACACACAATACGGCAGACAACGTGCGATATGGAACTTTCACATCGAACTCTCACTTACAGTGGTCGTGGCCGCAGACAAGAAAACCGGCTTTCACTAAGCTCTCTGCTACGTGAAGATCAGTTCCGAAGTACTCGAACAGCCCGTGACACATAAAGACGATGGCTCTAAAAGCAGAACACACAACACCCGGACTGAGTTTATATGAGGCAGGGTGGTTCTCTGACCCATCGTGCAAGCCGAAGTTCGAATCAGATAAGGTATAAAGGGCCATGACTGTGTCCTTGTACTGGTTCGGGGACTTCCGCTTTTCTAAAGAACAGTCTCTTCATCTGACCATCACCCTGAAGGAATGAACCTGTATCCTGATCTCAACTGGTACAGTGTTTGATGTCGTACCTGGGAGACTCATCCTGTTCCAGCCGTGGGTTCCAGTGGCGGCAGTAGATCTCCACTCCGTCCGCGCCCGTGAAGCGTCGTTCATTCGGTGAATCCATGCCTCCGCGCTCGATCTTCGTGATATATGGAGGGTTCCTCTTTGGAAAACGAAGACTATGAGGATGCGGTATCCAAGTTCAGATTCCTTCAAACCGGATAACAGTCCGCCCGCGCCCCGCAGAGACAAGAGACAGACGACGAATCGATTGTCGCTCTAAATTAATAACTTCTCTCGCCGCAAAATGTAATTTCGCTAATTGACACACTCTTTGACATCGCCCCTTGAGCCCTGGCAGATTTTGAGTGGGCTGTCTGTATATGCGATGCCGAAACCGTACTCTGCAGCAGGCGTAAATGTCAGTCACGTCGACCGAGGGAGCACGCTCGAGACCGCGCGAGAGAAATATGTACGAGACAAAAATTACGGAGATGCTATTTTCCGTTATAAAGGAGGTGCTATGCAAACATGACAACCGCGTAAACTTGCTTTAAATAATAATATAATGGCCGCGCGGCAATGGAAAAGTGCAACGCGACGACAGCGATTGCGCTGCACTACATGTATGCTTGTGTTTGTCTCCCTCGTACTGGTACAACCGTGCTTCCAACATGATGCGGCCTAGTTTCGTTTGCTTTTCAAATTTCATGCTCAACTCCGTAGTATGCAGCTCCGGGCGAGAGGTGAGAAAGCCCACACATAATCGGATACAATAAAAGCGATTGTGTACTGCACTTCGAGTGACGTGGTTCGCTGCCGGGGTAGGACGATTCGGAAATTAAAAAGTCATTTCCACTTCGACAGCGAGCGACAGCGAACGAGAGAACCACTCTCTCCGAGGCATTCCCCAGCATACGTAGATGCATATACACACCGGAAGGAGTGGCGATTGTAGTCCTGCTACCCTCAGAATAAGGCTTCTTTGTACCGGAAAAGGTAAACGAGATTAATTCGTCAGCTACGTAACCTTGATTAGCGGTTGCATCTATCTAGAAATTTGCCCGTTGTTGTTGTCTGACCGAAAGGGTTGAAGGTGATAAGAACAAGTGAGGCTGACCGTCAGCCCCGGTCACCGTGCTATCTTAATAACAGTCCTAGGCTAGAATTTGCAAGAAAAAAATACCAATTTGCATTAAAAAGTGAAAATTACTACTGCGTCTAGAGGGATGGACGGACGGACGAACGAACGAACGGACGGTAGTTGAACCGCCGACGGACAAAGAGTCCTCCGATGGTAGTGCCACCGTGTGGTGCACTTACAAGTGCGCATTGTGGCCACGAATCAATCAAATGCGCACAACATGTGCAATTTCAAATTTCCCAAACTTTTACTTGTGATTGGTCGCATTCATCATGGCATGTCACCAGCAGCAAATAACACAAGCCACGCCGCAAAAGGAACAATTTTTCATTTTCCCCCTACTCTCTTTCCTTGTCTCTCACAACTGATGAGAGACGCAAAATCATCGCTGCTGGCTGCTGAGGAGTTCCCGAGACAGACACAAGACGAGTGGAAAATATATTTTTTTGGGAAAACAGTTGTGTTGTTCATAATTATTTTCTCCCTTGTGATACTCTCTCATTTCCCATCTGTTTTGTTGTACTCACTGTGAAGGAGGGAGGAAAAATCCAGACGCCAGAAAGGTAAGCGTTTTGTATGAACGGATTTTCCATCCGTTTTTAGGGATGCTCTTTCGATTGAGAGGAGGGTCGCGCTGGTTGGATCTGTGTCATCCGCATCACATGCCAATTAACTTCTGACGTTGCGCTCGAACGTTGTGAAAGTCCGAAGCGGATTGACCTTGATTTTCATTAGGTTCTTTCAAACGATATTATTGTTCGAGGAAGGAAGTTTTCTTTCCAACTTTTTTATCGTTCCTTTTCTTGAAGATTCCTCCATGATGTGTATGTGTGAGAGTGTGTGTGAGTCATGCCGTGGTGGGTGAGACGTAACCGTCATGTTCTTTGTTTGTGTTTTCAGTTGGAGTAGTGAGTGCTGAGTGACGGCGTGTGGAATTTCCGTGAGGTCGAAATAATTCGCTCGTCGAAGGAGGAGGAGGAGGTGCTGCCAGCGGGAAGGAGGAAGTGAGAGATGGCGGCTATTCGCAAGAAGCTCGTGATTGTGGGCGACGGAGCCTGCGGTAAAACGTGTCTCCTGATCGTGTTCAGCAAGGATCACTTCCCCGACGTCTACGTGCCCACTGTCTTTGAGAATTATGTTGCTGATATCGAAGTAGACGGCAAGCAGGTGAGGCCCAGTTTTTAATGTGATGCAATCAATCGGTTGATTGATTGATTGTCTAGTTTAGCGATTTCCTGTTGTTTATTTGGAAAGTCCTATGCACCTCTCCAGAATCCAAATGACATGGGCTATCCCAGTTAATTTGGAAATACATTCTGAGTTTGGTTATGCTTTAAAAGCGATTTAACTATTCCTTTACATATGTACTTAATGAAACGAGTGACTTTCTTCGTCGTATTTTCCTTGATGGATTTTATTTGGTCACATAAACCTTAGCTGTATCTTTATGAAGTGATCTTACGTTTTGTCCCTTGTGCAGGTGGAACT
>LRSR01009793.1:0-15865 GCA_001579985.1 Hypsibius dujardini | reverse complement strand
AAATCGTGAGTCTTAATTGGTCAAATACATCAATCAATCAATCGAACGTGGTTGTAATAACAGAACTATTTCCACTCTTTCAATCAATCGATCGATCAAGCAAATCCAATCTGCTGCTAGAATAGCGCTATATTGTATGGCCGGCATTTCGATCAACAGGTGACTCATCTGGCGGGTTATTTGCGGTCCATCGGGGTCCAGAAAGGCGACCGTGTCATCGTGTACATGCCTATGATTCCGGAAGCAGTCGTCGCAATGCTCGCCTGCTCACGGATCGGAGCGATTCATTCCACGGTTTTTGGAGGGTTTGCTGCGAAAGAACTTGCGACCCGGATATCACACGCGAAGGTACTAGTACTCACACCACAGTCGTATCACGTAGTAAACCGTATTTCTTAAAAAGTCCGAGACCATGCTTGCATGGAAATTTCAGACAACTTTTGCACCGCAGCAGGCCTTACTTGTGACTTATTAATAGGCTGTCGCGGTGATTTGTGGTTCCTGTGGCATTGAACGGGGACGACCAGTTGATTACAAAATGATCGTAGACGAGGCGATTGGAATGGCGAAGCACCAACCGAAGCATTGCATCGTTTTCCAACGTCCCGGACTGGTTTGTCCCCCTTTTCTTCTGGACGACAAACGGCAACATTCTATGCTTCGGTTTTTTTTGCTTTGTAGGAGAAACCTAAATTTGTCAAGGGACGTGATCAGGATTGGAACGATTGTATGGCGGATGGCAGGCCGGTTGATTGTTTGGCAGTGGACGCAAACGACCCTTTGTACTTGATCTACACAAGCGGAACTACTGGTGCGCCGAAGGTACGACTAACATACGGAAAGACAGAGGGAATGACAGAAAGAATGACAGACAAACTAGACAGACTGAAACTGACAGACAGACAGACTGACAGACAGACAGACAGACAGACAGACAGACAAACAGACAGACAGACAAACAGACAGACAAACAGACAGACAAACAGACAGACAGACTGATTGACTGAATAACTTTAACAGTATCGGCCCGTCTCTATTGTTCAGGCTGTCATACGCCCTGCAGGAGGATACGCAGTTGCCCTGCACTGGTCGATGTTCAACGTTTGGGGGATGAAACCAGATGACCCCTGGTGGGCGGCAAGTGATTTCGGCTGGGTTGTCGGTAAAAACGTTTTTATAAACTGTCTAGTTTGCCTTTGTGAAAGGTAAGATCGCTTAGTAAGCACGACTGTGGTTTTAATTTCCCAGGTCATTCTTACATTGCGTACGGACCGTTATTGCACCGCAATCCTTCCGTCATTTACGAAGTGAGTGAAATTTGAGAAGTCTATACGCATGAGGAATTCAAGGGAGTTTTTCCTTGTCTCAGGGGAAACCAACGGGAACACCGAATGCGGGAAGCTACTTCAACGTGATCGAAAAACACGGCGTGCGTGGAATGTTTGCTGCACCGACCTCTGTTCGAGCCATACGACAAGAGGTGGGTGTTGCCTTCATCACAGAAGTGAAATTCAAGACAGTTGGCTTTTGCTATGTAATCGTTTGCCGTGGCGTTGAAGGATCCGCATATGGAATGCAAAGACAAATACGATATCACCAGGTACCTTCCTCCCTATTATACTGCAATAATATATCTTGCCAGAATTTCGGTTTTAATTCATTTAACTTTCAGCTTGCAGTACCTATTCGTCGCGGGCGAGCATTGCGATGAGGAAACTAAGCACTGGGCGAGAGCGGCGTTTGGTGCGCCTACGCTGGACAACTGGTGGCAAACAGAGACGGGCTGGCCCATCACCTCAACCTGCGTTGGCCTGGGCTCGCCGCTGGACCCTCCTGCACATTCATCCGGACATGCCGTTCCTGGCTATGACAGTGCGAGTTCGCGTCCTTTCTCTCTGTGGAATTCGGCGGTTTGACATTATTGTATTTCTCAAGTTAGGGTCGTGGACTCCGAAACTGGCATGGCCTTACAGCCGGGAGAGCTGGGAAGGCTAATCATCAAGTAAGGACCTCACCAACACCAAATGCCCTGGTGGAACTAAAGTTTCTGTCGGAATCGGATCATATTCTGGTGTTTCGTAGGCTTCCACTTCCGCCAGGAAACTTTTCCGGCCTGTGGGAAGATGACACAAAGTTCAGAGAGGCCTATTTCACCAAATACCCAGTACGTCGGAATTACTGTAGATTACCATTTTCAGCGCCACTTTCGATTTCGGCTTCTACTAAAGAGTCCATTATTTAACTGTTTGAGGGTAGTACGGTAGACGATTGCCAGTCGAAGAACTATTTCTCATCTTAATGTTTTTGTCCTGTAACATTTCATGTCTGTTTCAGGGCTATTACGACACCATGGATGCCGGCACGGTTGATGTAGATGGATACGTGTCCGTTCTCTCCAGAGTAGACGGTAGGAAGATCCAGCAACCGAAATCGGAGTTATTTCGTTCGTGTTTTATATACATGTTTTTCTTTTCTCTGGCAGACATCATCAACGTTTCTGGTTGTAGGATTTCGACGTCCGCTCTGGAAGAGGTTGGTTTTTTCGACTTACCAGCTTTCTTCTCACAGCTTCTTTTGTCCTAGCAGCCATAGCATATGATTGTTTTTTGCTACTGGCAGGCAATTCTCCGACATCCTGAAGTGGCCGACTGCGCCGTCGTGGGAGTGAGCGATAAGATGAAGGGTCAGGTCCCACTTGGCTTCATTGTTCTGTCCAACGGTAAGCGTACTAGTTTCCACTTTTTTCACCTCACTAAATTTCTTTTACTGTCGGTGGAAGTTACTCGAACAATAATGTTCATGTTTTGCTAGGATACAAAGGAAAATCGGCGGATGTTATAGCCGAAGTGATCAAACTTGTCAGAGCTGACATCGGACCAATAGCATCGTTCCGGTATGCCTGTATAGTGCCGAAACTTCCCAAAACGAGATCGGGAAAGATTGCACGAGCCAGTCTTGCGGATTTAGCAGAAAGCAAACCACTCAAGGTGTGTGTGGTGTTTTAACCCAATAGTATGTAGTAGAATATAAGTGACGAAAACAGAGACAGACAGACAGACAGACAGACAGACAGACAGACAGACAGACAGACAGACAGGCAGGCAGGCAGGCAGAGAGACAGACGGAGAGACAGACGGAAAGGCAGGCAGAGAGGCAAATAAACGCCCGGTGATTGAAGAAAGATCGTAGGCCGACCTATGGCACAGATCTTGAGCGCAATTCCACTGCTTTTAGATTCCGGTCACCATTGAGGACCCGGGTGTTTATCCTGAAATAAAAACCGCACTGCAAGAAATTGGATACGCTAAATCCACCAAATCCGCGTAGGATGCAGGGGATAAAAAGGCGGATGACATTGTTCGATCGGCTAGCCGAGAACGGGAGTGACTGAACGGTTGGCTAACCATTGCTCATTATTTCTCCGGATACAATGCAGAAATTATTTATTTCATACGTAAAATGTGTATGCAGTACACTGGTGTATTCCATTTTCGGAACATTACCAAAAATATCTAGACTGCATCCAAGTTCTGCCTTCGTAACGAATCGTCAGCAAAGGCATCAAAGAACCAGCTTTTTAGTTTTTATTGCTTTTCCTGTTTAAAGTTATTGTCTTACCGTTTTGCATTACCCTGTCTAATTACTTGGTTTGCTACTATATTCCGGCTGAAAAATGTAACACTGACCTCTGGTGTCTGATTGACCTCCAGCTGACCAAACGAACTCATTTAAGAAGCAAGAATGCTTCCATTTGTTCGGGAGGTGTCAGTGACTTCATCCTGCTGACCAGGGGTCAGTTCTGTCACTTGCTGTATCCGGTAGTGCCTGCTGGCTTTGAGGTGTCAGCTGTGCCTTTGGCTGTAGTATTTTCACAGCGCTCACACAGGGGCAGACGAGGGGATGTGAGACAAAAGAGTACTAATCGAGAGCAAAAGAGAACAATTAATTAGTGGGTCACAGCTTAGGGAGGGAGCAGCTGCCTCAGAAGTGCACATAAATCTGCACGATCTGTGTATATCTTGTGAAGTCCAGACGGATACTGAAACCTGATTAGTCCGTCCGTTACGTAAACGATTGATCAGCGCGGATCGGGTCGATGCCCTCTCCAGAACAATAACCATGTCCCCACGCGGGCGATGACCCCCGCTTTACCGTCTGGACCGGATCATTCCTCGTGAGGAAATACTTGATTAATTAACGATTTGATTAGTCTAGGTCTACGCCACGTGTGGGAAGACTTGGTGGCCGCACCAATCTGCCCTGAGGAAGGTCGGAATATGCTGTGGGTTTGTCACTTAGCCTGCGTATTTTCTTGTAAATGTGTATGTCTGTCTCTCTGTTTGTCTGTATTTTCTTGTAAATGTGTATGTCTGTTTGTCTGTCTGCCTGTCTGTTTGTATGTCTGCCTGTCTGTTTGTATGTCTGCCTGTCTGTTTGTATGTCTGCCTGTCTATCTATTTGCCTGCCTGTCTGTCTGTCACTATCATTTAAGCGGTCTGTCTATGCATCTTCTTGTCAGCGAAACCAGTTTTTCCTGCAGCTTCACGTTCATGTTTACCAGAAATGAAAATAGGGCACTGATTAGCCGACCCTTTCTTTGATGGATTCGAGCGGGCACACCAAAGGGGTCGATTTTTTAAAAACGACTCAAGCCTCGAAAGTCGAGCGCCATTCAGGAGACGAGAGGAGATTGGGTCTAAATCTGGAGTGTCCGTCGTATATTTATACCGGATACTTGCAGCTGATCGAGCGAGCGACCTCCGTCAGGCTCCCTCCATCCATTTCCACTCTGTTGTGCAGCGTACTCCACCTCGGTCTTTGGCAATCATCTAGCTCCTTCGGCCGGCCGGCCGGTCGGTCACGACTGCATGCCGTATACGACTATCTCTACCACACTCCGACTGCCTTCTTCCATCCTTCTCTCCCTCCCGGAAACTCGGTCGGTTGACATAATCGACAGGCCTGTTCAAACTGACAAAAAAGAGTACTTTTGAATGTTTAGCGCCGGGAGAGCTTCGGCTCACTCTCCCACCCATCACACACACATACACACACGTAGAGAGAGACAGCGGGGGTAGAAGTGCTTCACTTTAGTAGGCCAATTGGTCCAGTACACAAACAGCGAACCCAAACCCACCGCGCATGCACAGTACACACACACACACACACACACACACACACAGACACACACACACACACACACACACACACACACAGACACACACACACACACACAGACACATACAAACGGTCACACCGCTCCGATTTTGCCGGGCATTTTAAATTACTACATGTACATCCTCCTCTCCATCGTAGTCCTCAAATGTATATGTAGCGGCCTCTTCAGTCTTTTCTTTCGTGAAATTTGAATGATGATTGTTATTTGCTGTTCGAGTATATAGATATTATACCAACGAAACGATATATATTCCATTTTTCGGACATGGCCGCAGACAGACAGGCAGACAGACAGACAGACAGACAGACAGGCAGACAGGCAGACAGACAGACAATCCATCCAACCTAATTAATTCTGATGGCGTCCAGATGTTGCGCATACATATTCTCTCCGTGGTATTTTCTCCCGCTCCTCGCCGCAATGTTAAGTTGGCGGCCCGTCGCCGCCCAATGGCAGGGTAGTAGCCAAACATGTGTAGTGTAGCCAATTTTGCAGGGAACTCACATACCAACCCGTCGTAAAATTGTTGTATATGCTTTTAAATATGACTTCTCTGCTTCTTCCTACATCAGAGCGACCGTAAATTGCGACTGTAAATTGCGGTGGGGTGGTTGGGATCTGTTTTTGTACGTGATCATGAATGTAAAAGTTTGGCCCGAATGCAATGAATTGCTTATGTGGTTCTCCCCCTCCCCTTAATTGTACCCTGGAAATGATAGACACGATCCTCTCGGTTTGACAGAGGGAATCCTCTCGATTTGACAGAGAGAGGATGGGTGTCCAATTGGAAGGGGAAATAAGTGTGTACGAACAACAGCGCTTTGCAAAATAAAGATTGTTAATTTAGATGGCGGTTTTTATAGTGAATGTCTGAATGTCTGAATGAGACCGCATGCCAGTGACATGTGTTCATGGAAAGTGAACACTTTTGGTGCTGTGTGGGAAGTAATAGGAAGACCCGGCACAGCCAGCACTTCTTCCGGACTTAGCTCAGTTTATAACCTAGCAAGCTCATCACGCGTTTTCTTGGGAATTTCGAATAAATGTAATTTTTTTCCGCCAGGGATGGTGTAACTCAGCATCGAGGAAATTTTGCTTGATATTGTTTCATCCAGACTTCAATTTTGGATCGATTGGCATCAGCGAAATATTTTTGGGAGATCGAGAGGCGGAACTATTTCACTTTTCAAAAAGGATTGGAAGTGGGAGCGTGATTTTCGGACATCGGGCCTTAGCTTCGCTCCTTACCCCCTGAAAAAAATTTGGCTAACACCAATCGAATCCAGACTGAATTCTTCATGAATAATTATTTTTTATTTTTATTTTTTAATAATTTTTCAATACAAATCCCTTTTTTTTCGCTCTAAGTTCCGCATGCGGCACTAATAATTGCTACTGAATAGTTTCAGACCGGAAAAAAGGGTGACTGTAAAAATAGGATGGACTCCTCAGTAGTCGGTACCGTAATCGAAAAGACAAATACATGTGAGAATCACCGGTAAATATATTTATGGCGAGCGAAGAACGGTAATTAACATTGCCGAAATATTTCAAGGCGAACCTAAAGCTGAATCGATACATTTTTTTGTCTGCTTTACGTTCGTCTAATTATGCCTGACTTAAAGACGCCAAAGGGACGACGCGGTATCCTTTTTTGGACTGTTCCGCTTAATGAAATCCAGCACATTTGGCATTTTACTTCACAGCACACAAACAAACACAGACACAGACACAGGCAGACACAGACAAACGCACAGACACAGACAGACAGACAGACACAGACAGACAGACAAACAGACACACAGACAGACACACAGACACACAGACACACAGACACACAGACACACAGACAGACACACACACACACAGACACAGGCAGACAGACACACAGACACACAGACTCCGACAGAAAGACAGACAGACAGACAGACAGACAGAAAGACAGACAGACAAACAGACAGACAGACATACAGACAGACAGACACACAGACATACAGACACACAGACACACACGTGACCGTTGCACGTGATCGCCGACATCCGGCGCCTGGATTAAATTTTTTGCAAATAATCTACATCCCGCACCACCCCGCTCCTCCTTCTCCACACTCTCCTCCGGTGCGTGGTATGTTTGTCCTTCACGGAAACGATTCATCCCCGCGTACCCTCTCGTCACGGCAGATTTACCCCTGGGGACTGGTGCTGAACTAAATTTCTAGTTAGACTTAATTACAAAAAGTGACTCCACCATCGGTCTTCTAGCCAGACCTTTTTTCATTTACCGACCGCGTGCACGTTTGTTTGAGCACGTCACCATGAAAATCACGGGGGCTTTTCTGTGCTTTGTGTCTTTGTGCCTGTCAGTGCATTACTTTTTAATCCATTTTAAGAACGAACAGGTTGACGTTTAAGACTCACAGAAGTTGGGATACGTGATCGCTACCGCGACAGAACAATCATTCATACCAATTTTGATAATGCCAAGCAGATGTAATTTTGGAAAGTAAGCGATTATGCATGCGCGATCTGAAAATTCTCACTTCTTTTTGTGAAGGGCACAGACAACAGCCCGCAGCCAGAAGCGTTTACGTGACTAAATTTAGGGTTGGATTATAGGATTGGGATCCTGGCTCTGCCGGTTTGGGAATCGGCGGCAATTTATCATGGGGTTGTGGCAAGCCATATGGACAAATATCCAAGGACGAGAATTCACAAAATTTTCATATTTATACAGACTGGCAAGTATTCACAGGGTAACGGGACAGGAACAGTGGAATGGGCATTGTTGCCATTAAATGTCAATATTATTTACAGGCGCAACCACAGACACAGACACAGACACAGACACAGACACAGACACAGACACAGACACAGACACAGACACAGACACAGACACAGCGCAGACACAGGCGCAGCCACAGACACAGACAGTCACTAGAGTGCATGCAGACATCACACTCCAAAAGACGAGGTGGAGAATGTAGGTGCAACAACAAGTTCGAATGTGGTTCAAATGATTTCATAAAACTATTACAGTAGATGAATGCAATTTGCGCAGCAGTCTATTTCTATGCGGCCCGGCTTGCCATAAAGTACGAAATTTAGAATGTGAGGCGCTCGCTGTCTGGCTGGCAACAACGTCCTCGTTCCGCCTCTCAATTTCCGCTTTAGCTCCTTTCGATTGCGCTCGCTCGCCGGCATGCATACGATTTCGAAAGAGCACCGAGGGGAGAGACAGACACACACAGCACACAGAGAGTGTTGTGAGCTCACACAGGCGCACACAGACAACGCCGCAGTGAAAAATTTCAAACGCACCAATATCGAAGGGGCCCAGTGCAACACACACTACACCACACCACGGCACCGCAGCATCACACTCTAAACACATTTTATATTGTACGCTTTTGGTGTTTGAAGAAGTTGCTTTGTCGCTGTGTCTCTGTTGTGGAGTGTGAGTCGTCCTCGTCGTCCTCGTCGGTCTCGCGTATCGTCGGTTGCAGTAGTAGTCTGTCAGTGCTTGTGCTTGTGTAGATGTGCCACATTTAAAGCAGCGTCCTGTTTTTCATCCCCTCTCTTTGCTACCTCATCATCATATCACTTTTTACCTAACAACGCTTTTTTTTCATTCATTCTTTGCCGTCGGTGCCGGGACATTTTTCTTATTCCTATTTATATTTACATATATCTATCTATATATAATCTATATACAATATACGAGATAGTATCTCTCACTCTCACCCTGCTCAGCATTATTATTCCGGCATATTTTGGATATACATATATATATTATTATATATATATATATATTATCAGCGGCATTATCATATCCACTTTCGGGGACAGAAATCAAAACGGTGGAAGAGACGTGTGTATATGACACAGACCGCAACGTGTGTCGGTGTTTAAGTGTTGTTTTGTGTCGTCTGCACTGCGCGTTGATTGATTGATTTTGCGTGTGGAGAAAAGAACGTGGAAATAATGGCTGCTACCGCGACGACGACTGTTGTCAACGGAAACGGACTGGGCCTGGACGGGGGTAATGGGTCGGCCAGCACACCGACGTCCAGTACGGCGCCGACGTCGTCCAACTCGGAGTCGGGTGCCTCGTCGCCGGGACCCACGGGCGCAGGGAACCACGACACCAACGGCGGGTACAAATTGAACGGCGGCCTCAACGGGATGATGATGGGACCGCCGTCGCCGCCGACCGCCAACAAGGAGAGCGACGCCATCAAGCTCTTCGTCGGACAGATACCGCGACACCTCTTCGAAAAGGATCTCAAGCCGCTGTTTGAGCAGTACGGGAAAATTCACGAGCTCATCGTCCTCAAGGATAAATACAGCGGCATGCATAAAGGTAAGCGAAATTTTAATCCTGCCTAATTAATATGTAATAATGTGTATATATAATATTAATGTGTAATAATAATTTGTTTGTAATTAAGAATTATTATTTATCGTTCAAATAGTAATAATCAACTTTATCGTAAAAATGTATTTATTCAGAATCGTTGGCTCAGTTGAATATTTGATGATGTATCGAGTTTAAACTCGTGCTAATTTTGATTGTTAATTGTATGATTTTTTCGCTCCGAAAATGCAGTTTTCATTGGTGACTTGCGAAGCCGGTCGGTGTGGGTTTCTGCGGAAGTGAGTGAGTGAGTGCGTGCACTGTATGGGATCCTCACAGTCACATCAACCCCGAGCACGTTGGATAGGGTGCCATGACGTCATGACGTCATGATGATGTGTGTGTGTGTGTGTGTGTGTGTGTGTGTATCGCTCGCCGCGTTTGTACTCGAAACTCATCTCATCATCTGTGTGTGTGTGTGTGTGTGTGTGATGTGTGTGATGTGTGATGTGTGGATGATGCTGCAGTGTACTTATCGCAGAGTTGTAGTTCAGTAGCAGCCATCGTAGCGTCGAGGTCGTGTGGCGACCTACCGCCAACCGTGTCGGAAGCTCAAGAGCTGTCCGACCACACCGCGCGAAAACAAAACAGAACACTACACATACAGTCAATATCATGAAACATTGACCAGCAAATCAATGGTTAAGTTTGATATATTTATTATTAAATACACTTCCAAGCGGAAGGCCTTTAGGAATTTTATTTTATTTTATTTTATAAAAAAAGGTGATATTTTCGTCTTCTTAATTTCGATGTCCTGTGTAATAATATGTCACCGGTTGGTGGAATGTGCAGCTTCTTTTTTTAGCCGGAAATGCATGCGCTGCATACAATTTATGCATATCTCATTATGGAACGAATTTAGAATTTATAGAATGTTCATTTCTGCGGTTGCGCAATCGGGTCGAAAATGCAGTTGCACAGACAGTGGCACAACTTGGAACGCGGCACACTTCGCCCGCCAACCCGGTCGATTTTCCTGGCCTTCCAACCGCACGGCAATCAACAACACAGATTTCCCCCGTCGGTCACGTGCAGCAGCGCAGCAGTTCGGACCCGAACTCGCGACACATACCTTTGACCATGATGTATGTTTGATTTTCAAGTGCACACACACTGTTCGGCCTTTTTTCACCCATCCTGCCGGGCGGGGGAAGGCTGTCTACGTGCTCTGCCGGCTGTCCGTGAAAACTGGCGATTTTGGCATACTTTTCTTTTCCATCAGTCGTGATCAGACACGACGGGCTTAAGACTGTGACGTCTGTCTGGCTGGCGCCCTGATGAACGGCATAGCGCATTGCGCAGGCATTGCGGTTTGACCGTTGAAAGTTGCCAGCCAGCAGACGGGAAGGGAAGATTACCATCTCTCGAGGCTGGATTTTAAAGTCGCGCGCCCCGAGACGCAATCCATGAGAGGGAGAGGGAGAGGGAGAGAGAGAACAGAGCAACCGGTCTCAAATGGCCGCAGACCTGCAATATGCAGTCGGTCACATAAGGTCGCCTGGCTGTCCTGGCTTGACCGCTCGCTCTCTCGCTCACCCCTCTCCTCTCTTTTTCTCTCTCGCTGGTAGAGTGAGTGAGTGAGGTGTCTTCTGTGTGTGTCTGTGTTGTGTGTGCGAATGAGTGGAGAAGTGAGTGAGTGAGGCAGACTGGACACCGGTCAGTCAGCTGTGTGAGAGCGAGAGAGAAAGAAAGGGAGAGAGGGAGACACAGCCGCCGCCGGTATTATTATGCAGATCTGGGTTGACCTACAAAATTGTCCGAGCGTTGTTTATTCGGGGTGAGGATTTTAGAACGCCTTGCCCGGTGCATGCAGTCTCGACAGCAGTCTGGTCTCCGTTGAGTGACCATCTGTCTGTGGTCGTATAGCCGGTTGTGCAAAATTTCGCCCTTTGTGTCCATCGCGGCGGCAAGGGAGGAGGTGGAGGAGGAGACAATTATAGCATTGACCCGGAGTGTAGCCGTGCGGGTTGCTGCTGCATGGACTTTTCCAATGGATGGATGGCGAAGAAGACTGGTTTCGAATTCACTCCGCTATGCAAGAGGCCTTTAAAATTCTTTGTCACCGCCGGCTACGTTGCTTTTGTGAGTTTTGTCGGATTCACTAATGTCCGTTTCCCCCCCTCTCGGTCTGTATCGGGCTTGAATCATCCCAATCTTTTTCGCTTTCGTGACCATTCATGTGTGCTACGTTGCGTCGTGCTCGAATGATGGCATGGATGGCGCGTATTCACTTGAATGTTTCAAAGAGGGGACAGTAAAACCCTCGTTTATACCAAACTTACTCTAACCAAGGGATCTAGCTTGGAACCTTTAAGCAATTATTGCAATACTCTACTCGTAATACTATTGTACGTTTGTTTAGCAGGGATGGCCGTAACGCGTAAACAGAAAGAAAAAAACAGGCAGGCAGGCAGGCAGGCAGGCAGGCAGGCAGGCAGGTAGGCAGGTAGGCAGGTAGGCAGGTAGGCAGACACACAGACACACACGCAGACACACAGACAGTCAGACACACAGACACAGACAGACAAACAGACAGACAGACAAACAGACAAACAGACAGACTGACAAACAGGCAGGCAGGCAGACAGGCAGGCAGATAGGCAGAGAGACTGACTCTTTTACGATACTTTCAAATACTGTCAAACTTAGAAGACGTCGCACACAGTTCACGGTTTGCGAAGACCCGTACTCAAAATGTATAAAAAAGCAATTATTCAAAAACCTGCTCTAGCGCTAAAAATATTCTTTAACAACATCATTTAGCCTCGCGCCAGTCCACATAGCGAAGCAATCTCGACCCTTGCGGAAGCTGTCATCTCAGATTCAGCACTCTAAAAAAACCCACCGCCCCTTTCCACAATTCACATGAATCGTTTTAATGGCGAAAGAATCAGAGCGACGGAGAGTTGAAACGAATACTTACCCGCGTATGACGGCGCGGTCTGGATGGACATTACCATTTAGACATCAGTACCCCACCCCTTCCTTCGTCTCTGTGTACAAAGTGGCAGTGCCTCTTTTTAAAATTTGTTCAGGCCTAATGACTCGTCTGTCTGTCTGTCTATCTATCTGTCTGTCTGTCTGTCTGTCTGTCTATATGCTCAAACGGAGATTACGCATTGCCGGGAACTGGTGTGGGAGGAAGTGGGGGTCTTCCCGGCTCGTACAAATGCATATCAGGCCAAGCAAGGCTAATCAGGAAGAATGAGGCACTGCCGAGAAAGCGAGCAGATCGAGAAAGCGAGCAGATCGCCTGCCTTTTTTTGTAAAATTCCCCAGCACTTTAGCTTGATTGACCAATCGATATACTTTCTTCCCGGCGCATGGGATGGAACGCTGCTGCGTTTTTTTGTTGTCTCCCAGAGACCCCCCCCCACACACACACATACACACACATACACACTAACTTTCAAGCCGGCTTGCCCTTCAACAAAGTCGATGGTGGGCTGCATAGAGATTGCGCTGAATGAGCATTATAGCAACTTGCGCGCAATTGCTTAATTCAATGTAGAAGAGATTCAAATACAACGACCACACTTCTGAATAATTACTAAAATCTATTTAAAGTATAATTCTATTTAAAAAAGTCTATTTAAAGTAAAATCTATCTATTTAAATAGTAATCTGAATTATTAACAAATATGCGTGGCATTAATTGTCACATATCGTACTTTTTTACTTTTAATTTTACATCGGCATCTTTCCATCGCATAAACGAGAATATCTGTTCAACTTTCAGCGTAATATTTCGTGTAGAATGTTTTACGAATTCAGTTTTGTCGATAAATATAGTAAAAGTTTCGAGGCAGCGTTTATAAACATTTATGTTGTAAAAATATGGATAAATACATCACACGTGCAATCAATATATGGACGCCATCACACGTGGAATCAATATATCCATATTTCCATATATGGACGCCATATTTGTACACGAATTTTTAATTTTTAATTTGTTACTTTTTGCTATATTTAGAAAGACAAGTTGCGTTTGTTTATTCACCTCTACTTTTATTTATTTTAATTATTTTATTTATTTAAAATAAATATCTGATTCCCTTTTGTTTCTGTAGCAATCTTTATTTTGGTGCAGTACTGAGGCGTTCAGCTGATGGCATTTTTTGTCCTTCTTGCAGGCTGCGCGTTCCTGACCTACTCCGACCGGGACAGTGCCGTTCGATGCCAAAATGCTCTACACCAACAGAAAACTCTTCCAGGGGTGAGTAACTCCTACTGCTTTTTATTGCACCAGAAATGAAACAGTGCGGTCGCTGTGTTTGCTGTTGCTTCTTGTCTGTCAATAAATTGCCAACCGATTCCGAAATTGACACGGAGAGCCCTGTCCCCCTGGACATGTGTGGTGGTTGGGATTTGGAAGCGCGCAAGACAGACAAAATGGTTTATTTGCGGCGCGGACAATTGTGCGTATTTTATTCGCCGCGGCGGTAGCCGGCTAGCGGCAGTGGCCGGCTGTTGAGGTCTTCAGAATCACCATCTGACTTCATAACTCATCGCCTCAACATCATAATTTACCATTTGGTACAGCCTTGTTGCTGATGGGGGGATGGGGATGAGCGATGCTGGCTGGTCGAGCTAGACGGGGCGCAGACGGCCGGGAAATTTGATGTTCGGCAGTCGAGCATTTCGCCTTTAATCGTGGCGTCGATTGATGGTGATTCCGCCAAATGATTGTCTCTATTTGTTAAAAGATACGTACGGCAGATGTTGTTGTTGCTTGTTGAAGATGAAGAAATATTCCCACAGCGGGGAACTTCCGACCCAGTCCTCGGAGAGATGGTAGGCAGACAGATTCACTGATGAACAAAACAGCAGACATGCATAGTTACTGTAAGACAGACAGTCGTCACAGACACACAGACACACAGACAGACACACAGACAGACACACACACAGACACACAGACAGACACACAGACAGACACACAGACACACAGACACACAGACACACAGACAGACACACAGAAACACAGACACACAGACAGACAGACAGACAGACACACAGACAGACACACAGACAGACAGACACACAGACAGACACACAGACAGACACACAGACAGACAGACAGACAGACAGACACACAGACAGACACACAGACAGACACACAGATAGACACACAGACACACAGACACACAGACACACAGACACACAGACACACAGACACACAGACATACAGACACAGACACACAGACACACAGACACACAGAAAGTCGGTAGCCAAGCAAAGCTCGAATGATTGACAGCATGGGTGGGAACCAGAGAGAAGCTCGCCGGATATAAGGTTGAACGTGTCGGCAATCGATTGCGAAAGCTCTAGCCGTTCCACATTTTAGCGGGGGATTACTTACGCGAGCAGTGGCGCGATCATACGCACGGCCAAATACCCAAATTAGATTAACGTTAATGATCAATATTTCATTACCACTCGCGTCTTTGGAGCCTGAAAGCCATGCACACTTTTTGGGTGTGAAATGTTGATGCATTCCTAAATTCTCACATGTAAGACTCCTCTCGCCGTCCGTCCGCGTCCGTCGCTTGATGGGAAACCATGCATGCTCCGAGTGATTCATTTGATGGATGAGAATAGCTGTGCTCTTTCTAACCTCGAATTTAACTGTCATCCAGGCCTCGAAGTCTGGTATAATTAGCTGGGGGGTTGCCTTTAAGAAAAAACAGTGGAAACTCATTTGAGACGGACACGGTTAAAGAAATTTCACATAAACATACAACTGCAAATATATCAAAATTTAAAACATATCCTGGTACCGCTTTGCTTTGCCTCTTGCCTACCTGTTTAGTTGTCTGTATATGTCTCTGTGAAAGTTGTCTGTCTGTTCGTTTCCAGTGTCTGTCTGTGAAATCTAACGGTGTGGTCAGTTTGCATTCTCGCGCTTCAAGGTTTCTCTTGCCGGGATCTTCAGACACGTGTCTTTTTCCGAACCTGCTTTTGTCTCAATGTCGGAGAGTCTTTTTTGCGGCATTTGAAGCTCGTGTTCCATCCACACCACCAGATCAGAGCGTGTCTTCGGGGAGCGATCTGACTAATAGCCATTTTCCTCCTGCACGTCCCGCGCTTCCCGTTCGTTCATCTCACTAACAGCTCCAGTTGATTAGACGAATGTGAATGTCTGCACTTATGAGGATCAGCAGGCCGGTCCCGCCTGGCCTTGTAATGGCGGACTCTGGCACTAATGCACCGTCGTCGTGTGAGACAGACATCACACGGTTGAGGAACCGGAAACAGTTCCATG
>LRSR01009791.1:0-15030 GCA_001579985.1 Hypsibius dujardini | reverse complement strand
AGGTCAAAAAATTTTAGAAATCGGTGTTTATTGCTGGGAAAGGATTATTCCAGTGACTGTACAAATTCTTCAAATTTCCCCATTGAAAATAGCTTTGTTCCCAGCAAGCAATATATTTTAAAGTCATACCAGAGGTGCAGGCTTCCAGGAAAACAGTTTGGCTAAGATCAAACTGGTCCAGGTAATTAATTAGTCCTTTGTGAGTGCCATGAGATGGTAAACGTTTTGGAAAATGTTTCGTCACGCAAAAGAAATATAATTGAAACCGTGTTTTTACACAATCAAATGCCAGACATATATATGGCAAAGTGATCCTTTTTTTACCTTGTGGCGACGCTGACGCTTCCGCAGCAACCACCGGAACTTCTTCTAAGGCATTGGATCCTCGATGCGCCCGAGCTGAGATATCCAGCTCTGAAATTTCTGATATGTCCAACAAATACAAATCTTCTTGACTCATTTTCGACGCATATACTTTTTCAAACCAGGTTAGTTCCAATAATATTCCTTGAAAAACAGGAGGCGGATTAGAGAGTTCTATATGGCCTTCGAAAGCACAAGAATGGATAGGGAAATATCGCTACTGTGCGTGGCAGATAAAACTGTCCTCTGAGAAAATGTTCCATTCGTTGATAACCATTAGGCGTGAAGAGATTAACGATAACTCTTTGCCGTTAGATTGTAGTAACAACACAGCCGAAACAAACACGAGCCAACCGAACAGGAATGCAGAATGCACGTCTGCTGCGCTGTGAATGCATTATCGTCAGCAAAGCAATATCCCTGCCCTCACTGTACATGCGGGGTACGTGATAAATATGAGTAAGCTGAATTACTGAATCTCACAAGTCGAGAATGCAAAGATAACGCCCTAAGCAAACAAAATTAGTTCGTAGTTAGAGATAAGAGCTTGCTTCTTTTCGTAAAAAATGGAATTGAACGGGAGAATCGTCGCGACAAGTGATTCCAAAATTTATATGGGACAACTAACTGATTGGGCGTCAAATATTGTTTAAAAAACTGATGATGTGAAGAAGTGAAGACAAATAGTTCAGTGGAGTCCTTTCATATGTAAAAAAGATGTACTATATAATTTTTCGTGACATCTGATTGCGAAATATATATTCTTGAGGCGAACAGGCAGGTTCCGGCCGAACTTGGCGGGCTAAAAATTGCCATCTTTACAAACTAAGAGCTGAGGCTAACAATTTTCATCGCATTTTTTAAAACTCAAATTTCTATGAGAGTAAATTGATATAGACGTCTATTTTTGAAGGAATTTAAGTTTTGACCCACATCCACTGCGCCGGCATTTCCAACCACAACGCCAACTGCTTCAAGAACAAGCGCAGCTCAGTCCGTTCATCGCGGCCGGCAAAATATGTACGTAAGATGATGACCTATGGTTTTTTGGGGTTGATAACGAAATCTATATCTCAGTCGTTTAGTGCCTTATTACACGTATTATTTCGATTTCCGTTCCAATACCTTGAGGCGCAATTTCAAGGTCGATTGCCGTATTGTTTTGATAGACCGACTGGATGTAAGTTTCCTTACAAAGTATTATCGTAAGGGAGATGTATATTTTGCATGGACATTTAATTCACGTCTCGCGAAACATTTTTTGACAATGCAGATATTAACCGTAGAGTCTCAAAACAGATGTGATGCGTCCCCGACAGGTCGGACATTCTTCCTTCTCTTGGAATATCTGCTGAGCACACGGTTCACAGAAGGTTTTATGCCCGCAGGGAATGAAGGCGGTATTGGCGGATATGTCGACTCAGATGATGCATTCCTCGGACATTGCTAAAAAAAACGGGAAGAGGGATTGACGCAATTGTACAACTTATGTAATTAATTCTTCCCCTTAAAATACGAATATTTAGAAATACTATTTTGTTCTAACAAATCGGAAAATTAACTTGTATTTGCTTTATGCATTTTGCATATTCATACAAACATTTGAGGCCAAATTTGAGGCCACCCCTTTCACGCTAATCAGAACNCCCGAAAATGTCAACACAACGTTTGAACTTTGGATGTGCAACAACATTAACTGCCGATCTTCCAGTGCGTCTTGAAAGAAGTTCCCCGGGAAACGAATGGTCACGCTCACGACCCGCAACTCGATCGTCCGAATAGCGTTTTCAACTGCAGCTTCGCTGAGGCCTATCACGAGGTACGTTTTCTGCTTGTAGTACTGTTTCTGACCTACCACAAAGGATAGCTAGAACTAAAACGCATCTACTAACAATTTTTTTTTGGTTAACGAAACTGCAAGACTAAGATATGTAGTTTAGGATTTTCAGAAACTAAAACGTTAATTTCGCCATTTGGATCTTTGTGAAACTGAAACTTTTATTTTGGTGTATATGGGAAACAAGAAAAACTCAAAACACAAAACCAAGAAATCAAGTGCAATTCCTTAGTTCAGTTTATTTGAGAAACTAGAAAAACTAAGATGAAACAGTTAGACCCAAAAGTTTAAGTTTCTTTTTATTTCTTTATAGTTTCGTTTAGATAATAATAAACATTAGAAACTTACAAGTTGAGTTTAGTCCCTACCAGTGACTGTGGTGATTCCCGACAGATTTCTCGCCGTCTGAATTTGTGTTTCGTGCTTTTCCGTCCCAATCTGGGGGATCAAATTCGTTTGGACCACAATCAACGTTGCGTAGGTGGTGCTGGATACGTGAGATGTTGGTCAGTTGGTGGTAGCGGCGGTTTAGCCCGATTTCTTCGTGAAGTTTGATACGTGGGACGTTGATCCGTAGGTGGGAACGCGTCGTCGCGTTGTCGCCGCGGCGACATCAATGACATTTCTGACGTAAAGATCTGACGCATTTCAGGATCACTTGAGAACATGTGCCTGCTGGTTTCAGTACGTTGGAGTAAGTTTACTAGAAGACTTCTGCAAAATATGAACAATAAATTGACAATCCTCAGACCCTCACTATATCATACCCTTCCCCTAATAAAAATTTAAATGTGCCCCGAATTCGGGGCGGACAAAAATCCACACTTTCTGTCGAACTTTTTCTCGGACAAAAATGTACCCCTTAATTTAGTACATTAGATGTCCGCTGCGGACAAAATTTAGTACATTAATTTAGTACATTAAATGTCCGTTGCGGACAAAATTTAGTACATTAATTTAGTACATTAAATGTCCGCTGCGAACAATTTTTTTTCTGCCGACAAATGCTTCAGATATAATTAAAATATGATTAAATCTAATTGAGCACTTCTTTACTGGTCCCTAGTACGCATCTGGTGTACTAAAAGTTTTTTCTGTACATACAAAAAAAAACAAGTTAACACCTAATATTTTTACGTAGAAACAGCGGCTTATATCTCCTATATTATGTACGGCCACTACAAAACGTACGCCGTACCAAGGAAATAACTAGGTTATATTGTGTACGATCGCGTTTATTTTTATCCGTGTGTACAGTTCTCATGCGTATTGTATACATACTTTGTAAGACCAATGAAATTTTATAAGACCATACGAATAAGCTTAGGTCTCACAAATCTTGTAGTTTGTACAAAGGTCTAACTTTGACAAACCAAGCTATAATAGCGCCTGAATATTGTTCCAGACTTCCCACAGCCGTAAAACGTAAAAGTATATGTTTCGCAATTCTTCGCGAAAATGCTAAAACTGTTTCAGTTCTATTAGTGGACACATATTTCGCCGTGTTTTAAAATAATCATATTTTATTCTGGACTTTTATTCTGTCATTTATTTTTAAAAACTTACAGTCTGCTCGCGTTTCGAATAAGAACGAATAAGGCGTATTAATTCTAAAAGCTCACACGTATCGCTTCACATAAATTTAGACCAACAAAAAGGTTGTCACACGCCGGTTGGTTTTTTGGTTTTCTTTGCAAATTTAAATTTAAATTTTGAGCGAAAAAGGAAGTTTACCGAAATGGGTCTCCAGTTTTGGATTAAACCTGAGATCCCCTGGACGAGACCAGCAAAATTTGCTAATAGTTTTGCATACTTCATTACAGTAATATCGATATCAAAAATCTCCAGAGCTATATTTTTCAATACCACCAAGAACTCAAATTCTCGTCTGTTATAAAAGCCACTGAATTCTAAGAGAAGGGACAGTGTGTTATAGCCCCCATCATGTTTTGGTAGATATTTTTTAAAACAAGATCTAATATTTTGTCGAAATTATTAGAAATAGACTTTAAATTCTACTTGTTTGCAGAACATGAATGCCTCAGTCCGACAGAATAGCTTGCCAATTTTAAACGTGAGTTTTCAGAATAAACGGATGTGCTGAAAGAAAAACGTTATGTGACAAAAAAGGTTGCGGGCATGGCAGTTAAAAATTATTAAGATTGTGTGGGTTGTGAGCTTAGCTTTCCCAAAACTAAATCAATTGTGTGTAAAGAGTCGATTCCGCCCAAAATTAGTAATCATGTGGCTGGAGTTACTCTAATCAACAAATCATCATGCGCGAGTTTGAAAATTGTTGCGATTCATATAACCGCATCTGCTGTTTTGGGCAAAATGTTCGCCTTTTTTTAGTCACACAAACTTTCTTCTTCGTCACACAAACTTTTTTCTTTGTCACACAAACTTTTTTCTTCGTCGTACAAAATATGCCTGTCGGTTGCAAAAAAGTTCTGCACGGTTTTTCATCACACAAAATATGTGTGCTGTTTGTCCTTGGAGACAAACAATTCTACTTCAGACACTATTTGTGTGAACAGTACACGAATTTGTCCTGGATTTTGTGTGAAAGGAATTCGGGTCGGACAAAGGCCAAAATTTTTTTATTAGGGTTCAGCTCCTTCCGAGGCATTGGATCCTTGATGCGCCTGAGTTGCGGTAACCCGTGCCAATGGTCGTGGTCGTGCCATTAATCCCGAGTAAACTAAAAAAAATTAAAACAAAGGAAGTACAGAATTTTTTGCTTCAATAAAATGTTGTCATTCCTATTCGGCCAACAACAAAGTGTAATGGAGGAGCTAGGGCTGTCATTTGGCATAGCATTGATATTAATACACGGCC
Source organism: Hypsibius dujardini (assembly GCA_001579985.1). Classification (NCBI taxonomy): domain Eukaryota; kingdom Metazoa; phylum Tardigrada; class Eutardigrada; order Parachela; family Hypsibiidae; genus Hypsibius; species Hypsibius dujardini. The sequence goes on along the minus strand of LRSR01009791.1, from coordinate 9,992 downwards.
AGTGGGCCGTGATATCCAGGATCCGTCAGTGCCTATAGCTCCACCCACTCATTTCCATTATTCCTTATGCCAATCGATTCCAAATAAAATTTTGAGGTAGTAGATGTCAAAATTTATGAAAGACAAAGAATTTCATAAATCGGTGTTTATTGCTGAGGAAGGATCGTTCCAGTGACTGTACAATTTATCAGGTTTTTCCCCATTAAACGTAGCCTTGTTCCCAGCAAGCACTATTTTTTAACATCATGCTAGAGGTACAGACCTCTAGGAAAAAAGTTTAGCCGAGATCAGACTGGCCAAGTTAATTAATTGATTCCTTGTGAGTCTTATGATATGGAAAATATTTTGGAAAATGTTTTGGTATGCAAAAGTAATATAGTTGAAACTTCGTTTTTGCACAATCAAGTGCTGGACATATCGGCAAGCTGATCCTTCTCTTACCATGTGGCGGCGCTGACGCTCTCGAAGCAACCACCGGGACTTCTTCCGAAGCATTGGATGTTTGATGCTTCCGAGCTGCGGTACGAACGGTCTCACTCACGTCCCACAACTCGATCGCCCGCTTAGCCTCTGCAAGCGCGGCTCGGCTGAGGCCTGTCACCTTGTAGCACGTCAAGCTGCCCCAGTGTCTGGAACCTGCTATAAAAGGATGGCCAGAAGTAAAATTTGGCAACTAATTATTTTGCTAGTTAAACTGCATGTGACTAAAAGACTTAGATATGTAGCTTAAGATTTTCAGAAGCTAACGAATTAAATTAGTCGTAACTAGAGTTAGTTGACTAAGTTTTGGTTTTGCCTTTTAGATCTTTGTGTAACTAAAAATTTTATTTTTGGTTTAACTATGTGAGGAAAAAGAAAAACTAAAACCACGAAAACGAGATGGCAAAAACGTGAACGGGAGAGTCGTCGCATCAAGTGGTTCCAAAGTTTATACCAGACAACTAATTGGTTGAACGGCAATATTGTTTAAAAAACTGATGATTTCGTGGAGAAGCGAAGACATACTGTAGTGGAGTCCTTTAATATGTAAATAAGATGTACTAAGCAATTTTCCTTGAAATCTCATTGCGAAATATATATCCTTGAAAAGAACGGCCAGATTCTGGCCGAACTTGGTGGGCTAAAATTGCCAACTTTACAAACTAAGCGCCAAGGCTAACAATTTTCGTTGAATTTTTTAAACTAAAATTTGTATGAAGGTCAACTCACCTAGACATTTTTACTCACCTACTTTTGAAAAGAAAAATTAACAGCGGTAAAATTTAAAGACCCATTCAAAATTAAGTAAATGTTTGTGGTGGTTCCAGTACATTGGGTTCTCGGGCTGGAAATCACATCTGCGGTTTCAGAAAAATATATGGAAGAAAAAGACTTCCCGCGCTACTTTGTGGTACGAGCCGGGCTTAATTGATTGATTCTTCTGCACGTTTCAGATTTTTTTGTCCAACCCAATATTTTCCGGAACGCAAATTTATTTTGTAAATTTACTAGAAGACTTCTGCAAATATGTACAATATAAACAATAGATTGATAATCCTCAAACAAAATGGTTACCGTGAAAAAATTTATCCAAAAGGTGAGATCGGTGGCGCCACGAATACGGTTCCAATTCTGACTGTTTGCTGTATCGCTGTTTGGGTTTTCTTTTTTCGGACTCGTATACCAGTATTTTCTTTACCACTCGTAACAATGTTTTAAATTTAATTTTGATTATTTTTTCAAGCTTGCTTGAATACTACTGACTTAGTGACCAAAACATCATAAGTGTTTCCCCTAAATTTTTAACTCTTCGTGCATAGTCAAGATCTCGCGAGAAGATTGACTCAGACAACGTACGGCACATTTACGTACATCCGTATACGACTCCAGAAACAGCCGTGTTTTGCCCCCTCAATCCTGTGTGCGTTTTCCCGTGGATTTTACAGTCACCAAGCAGTCTCACACATACAGACACATACATCCACACATACACGAACAACACGAACAAAAAGTGTTGTCGTTATTCTTGACCTGTTCCCTAATAAACGTTTTTTAGTCTTTGTCCGACCAGAATAAATAGCCCTTTAATTTTGGTTAGAAATAACTCTTTTATTTTGAAGAGGAATGAAGCGACGCGAAAACTGAACAAATGTTTTTGAAACATTGTGCCTCTCTGTGATTTCGTTTTAAACAAATTTTCGGTGCGGCTCAAACGATTTTGATTATGTGACAAAACATTTTCTAATTTTGTTGTTTTTATGTTCACTGCAAAAGTGGCGATTTTTAGAAATACATAAATGTAATTCGTTAGCACTTTCTCATTTCACATTCGATTTTAATCGATTGACATTAGCCTCATGTTTTTTGGAGGTCAGGGGGCGGAGCTCCGAGTGTTTTTCAAAAGGACAAAAAATTGCGAGTGAAGCTTTCCAAACTCGGCTTCTAGTTACGCCCACTGACTTCTGAAAACTATTTGACGGATGCGAATCGACTCCAAGTGCAATTTGAAACGAGACAATGTCAAAAAAGTTATATTTAATGTATTTTTAGGGATCACCATTTTGATAGTTAAAATCAAGAAAAAACACATGACGTTGCCGGCAAAATCTATTTTTATGTTCCGTGATTCTAAATTTGGCACTTGAGTAATGCCCTAAGTGAGAGCAACCTCTGATTCATCATTCTCAGAAACAGAGTTAACGGATTTTAAAAACTGATCTGTTTTTATGGTCTTTTGGGTTGTGGCGGTCGCCGAACATTAACAGGCCACTAAACATGATAATAATAACAATCCCTTTGTACCGTCCAAATCAGTCGTACATTGGCAATCCATTAAGGCTTCAATTGTATTCGATTAATGACCAATGCGTGGTCAGTGGACAAGAAAGACCGCCAAATGTTGGTAACAAAAACAAAAAGAATGCCTGCCATGGAAATTGCTTGATTATTACAGGGGTCACCACGACAATTGAATAGTTTTCAAACGGTGGCCACGTAAACTGACGAGGAAACATAGGTGGGATGTCGCCTAGTTTAGACTTCTCGTCTCTTTGGAAGGCAAACTAACCAGGTCTACTACGTCTTAAACGTGAAAACTCGTCCCCGTTTCTGGACAGTGGCCGGTAAAATCGATTTGAGTTTTCTCTGCACGACATTTTGCAACTAAACCGGTCATCGATGCAAACTGATGCATTGATTGATAGGTGATGTAATCAATACAACGCGAGCTATGTCACAATCAGTCGCACACATCGCAGTCGTTATGTAACACTGACGAATGTCGCAGCGATTATTTTTCCTGTTCCTTATTCAATAGCTCTACAAAACATGCAATTGATTGCTTGATAACACTGCAGTCTTGTTGATTAATTGATTGGCGCTAAAAAAATGTTTTAGGAAGCAATTTTTTGTGCTTTTTTAGATTGTTTTAGATGTTTTGTTACTTATAACTTAGGCGATCAGTTGATTGAATCAATCATCAAATTTAGTTTTTAGTTAATTAGATTTAAAAAGAATAAACTAAACTTGATTATTCATTCAATCAACTGATCGCCTAAGTTATAAGTAACAAAACATCTAAAAAACTCTAAAAAAAGCACAACAAATTGCTTCCTAAAACATTTCCTTAGCGCCAATCAATCAATCAACTGGGCTGCAGTTTAATCAAGCAATCAAACGAATGCTTTGTAGAGCTATTGAATTAAAAACAGGAAAAATAATTGCTGCGACCTTAGTCAGTGTAAAAGTACTGTAACCCTAAAAGGATAACTCATAAAATGGTTGCTTTCTATTAAACTCAAAATGTTGTAGGGGCGGAAATAAAACGATGTGTAGATGTGATGTTAATGTGTAGAAAGTACTTGTTTTCGCACTTTTGCGCGAATTAATTTTTCTCAAAAATTTCCTGCTGCATTTCAAGAACCCATAGAACGTGGTTTTTATAGAGAAACTATGTCATGATAACTTACAATGAGCGGTTTTTCCTTTAAGCTTCAAACACGATTGGCGGAACTGAAGTTCGTAGTATATTTTTCGGCTTAAGTTGGCGGGTACAAAAGTACCACTTTCAGGACAAAATTTCTCTAAAGCTCAGTTATTGTCAGATTCGTTTCAAATTAAGTTTTAGCTAATTTTAACTTACTGCCCTTCTTGCCACTAAAATTAATTTGTATTTCCCCACACTCATGGATGTTGAAGGGAGTGACAAATATTATTCAATATTCGTGGAGACCCCTGTATTTCGATTTCCGTTCCAATACCTTGAGGCACAATTTCAAGATTGATCGCCGTGTTGTTTTGAAAGACCGACTAAATGTGAGTTTCTTTACAAAGTATTATTCGTAGGGGAGATGTATATTTTGCATGGACATTTAATTCATGTTTCGCGAAACATGCTTCGACAATGCAGATTTTAACCGTAGAGTCTCAAAACAGAGGTGACGCGTCCCCGATATGTCGGACATTCTCCCTTTCCCTGGAATATCTTCCGAGCACACGGTTCACAGAAGGTTTTAGGCCCGCAGGGAATGAAGGCGGTATTGGCGGATATGTCGACTCAGATGATGCATTCCTCGGACATTGCTAAAAAAACAGGAAGAGGGATTGACGCAATTGTACAACTTATGTAATTAATTCTTTCCCTTAAAATACGAATATTTAGAAATACTATTTTGTTCTAATAAATCGGAAAATTAACTTGTATTTGCTTTTTTTTACGAAACTTCAACATTAAAATATTTAGCTTAGAATTTTCAGAAATTAAAGCTTTTAAATTAGTTGAATTAATTTTAATTTCGCCATTCAAATGTTTGTGAAACTGAAACTTTTAATTTAAGGTGTATGGGAAACAAAAAAAAAATTCAAAACAAGAAACCAGGACGGCAATACTAGATTTAATCAACCAATTAATATTTTTAGCTAATCAAATTAGGTTTATCACTGATCAGAACCCGTAAAGAAATCTAGGAATTCAGTTTTAATCAAACTATTTGAGTAAATTTTAGCTTTTCCACCTAGATCATCTCTACCTGAAATTATTTATGATTATAGTTCCGTTTAGATAATAATAGACATTAGAGAATAACAAGTTGAGTTTTTCTTACCAGTGACTCCGGTGATTCCCGGCAGATTTTTTGCCGTCCGGAGATGTGTTTCGCGTTTTTCGGTCGCAACCTGGCGGACTAAATTCGTTGGGACCACCACCGACGTTGACTTAGTTGGAGTTGGATACGCGAGACGTTGGTCGTAATCCGCCTTCAGAAAGCCATTCGTATCCAGCGGCGTCCCGAAAAAGTTTAGTTCTAAATTAAAGAAATGTTTTAGCGAATCAATTTAGGATTATCACTTATCGTACCAATAACAAGGACTTCTAATTTAGCTTTAATCAGATTGTTAGAATAAGTTATAGCTATTGCACCTGGTCCTTCTTTAAGTGCCATTTCTTAATTCAGTTTTTTTGTGAACCCAGAAAAACTAAGATCAAACAGTTAGCCCCGAAAGTTTAAGTTCTTCGTTAAGTTAGGTTCTTTTTAATTGTTTATAGTTTCGTTTAGCTATTAATAAACATTAGAGACTAGCAAATTGAGTTTAATTCCCTACCAGTGACTGCAGTGACTCAGCAGATTTCTCGCCGTCTGAAGATGTGTTTCGTGTTTTTCCGTCCCAATCTGAAGGATTAAATTCGTTGGGACGACAATCAACGTTGCCGTAGGTGGAGCTGGATACGCGGGATGTTGGTCCGTAAATGGTAGCGCTGGTTCAGCCCGATCTCCTCGGGAAGTTTGACAAGTGGGACGTTGAACCGTAGGTGGAAACGGCGACATCAATGACCTTTCTGACACAAAAATCTGACGCATTTCTTCATCAGTTGAATAAATGTGCCTGCTGGTTTTAGTACATTCGGGCAAATTTACTGAAAGACTTCTGCAAAATATAAACAATAGATCGACAATTCTCAGGCCAAAATGGACACCGTGAAAAAATTTAATCGAAAAAGGGAGCAGACGTGGTGCCACCAATAACAATGTTTCAGACTATGTTTTTATTTATTGTTAAGCTTGCCTGAAGATTTGTGGTAAATTTAACAATATGTTTGCGTTGTGGAAAATAAGTTTCCTACTTCGTTCAAATGGTCAGCTGTAACATAGCCAATCATTGGTTACTTAGTGACTAAACCATCACAAGTTTTCGCCCCACATTTTTAACTCTCGACGCATAATCAAGATCTCGTGAGAAGATTGATTCAGACAACGTACGGCACATTTGCGTAAATCCGTATACGCCTCCAAAAACAGCCCTTTGTTTGCCCCTCAATCCTGTGTGCGTTTTCCCGTGGTTCCTCCCGTATATTTTACAGTCACCAAGCAGTCGCACACAGGCCTCGCTCCACACACAAAGACAGACACATACTGCACACATGGCCAAAACAAACAAAATGGCAAAAACTAAAATTCGGCTACTTACTATTTTGCTAACTAAACTGCATGTGACTAAAAGACTAAGATATGTAGCTTAGGATTTTCAGAAATTAACGATTTCAGTTAGTCGTAATTAAAATTAGTTGAGTGAATTTTAGTTTCACGCTCTAGATATTTATATAACGAAAACTTTTATTTTGGTTTAATTATATGAGAAAAAAAGAAATACTAAAAACACGAAACCAGGAGGGCAAAAACTAAATTTAGGCAGCGAAATATTATTTTTTTAGCCAATCTATTTGGAATTGTCACTTATCAGTACCATTAACGAAAATTCCTAATCTCGTTTTAATTAAAATATTTGAATTAGTTTTAGCTATTCCCCCTAGATCTTCTTCAATTGAAATTTTTTTCATTTAGTTTATTTGAGAAGCTAGAAAAACAAAGGACAAACAATTCGCCCCAAAGTTTTAGATTCTTCTAATTGATTACAGTTTTGTTCGACGAATACTGAACACTAGTCAACAACAAGTTGAGTTTAGTTCCCTACCATAGACTCCGGTAATTCCCGAAAGATTTCTCGCCGTCTCCAGATTCTGTTTGTTTGTTTCCGTTCCAATCTGCTCTGCGATGACCTCAGCGGAAGCTTCAAACCCCTTCTCCTCGGAACAGCGCCGTACTCTGTTAAATCTGAGAATATCTCGTTCCGGCGGCCGTTTATCCCGATCTCCTCGATTCATTTTTGATGTAAATATATTTTTAAACATGGTTTCAATAATATTCCCTGAAAAACAGGAGGCGGATTAGAGAGTCCTTCAAAAGTGCAAGAGTGGATAGGGTAATATCGTTATGGTGCGGGGCAGATAAAACTGTGTCTTCCGCAAAAATTTTCCATTCGGTGATAATTAACAAGCGTGAGAGATTAGCGATAGCGCTTTACCTTTAGACTGCAGTAACAACATAGCCGAAACGAACAGGAAATGCAACAGGAACGTCTGCTGCACTGCGAAATGCACTCTCGTCAGCACAGTGTTGGACCACGCCCAACAAGTCCTCATATCCAATCATTATAGGTCTTTAACTCACGAGTATCATACTTAGTTTGTAACTCTGTCTACTCTGTTAACCCTATTCTGATGTATGTGCTATTTGCCTTCATTTCTATAGTTAAAACTTTACTATATAATAATGTGTTTTTTATTTCTACGCGCAGTTCTACTTCCTCTTTCCCTTCTTTCAGTTTATTTCTCTAACAGTCTTTACTATCAGTCTAATAAACTTGTTAACTATCCAACTTACGGTGGGTAGACCTAACAACAGCAATATCCCCCCTCACTGTACGTGCGGGGAACGTGGCAAATAAAATAGGCTGAATTACTGAGCTTTACAAAATCTCACAAATCGAACAAAGCAAAACCAATCCACTAAGCAAGCAAAAGTAGTGTATAATGTAAGTAGAAATAAGAGCTTGCTTCTTTTGGTTAAAACTGGAAGTGAACGGGAGTGTCGTCGCGTCAAGTAATTCCAAAATGTATATTGGACAAGTAAGTGGTTAGACGGAAAGTATAAAAAAAACTGATGATTTCGTGAAGAAGCGAAGAAACACAGTTTAATGGAGTGTTTTAATATGGGAAAGATATAACCCTTAAATCTGCTTATAACTATTGACGATTTCTCTGTATTCGGTTTCGCCGGACCACACCCTTTAATTGTCCTGTATTCACCAAATCTCTCGCGTCGCCTGTTCGTGATTATAAATAGTGCTACGCAACATCTAGTCTTTACAGTTTCCTTCTTTCTCGTAGATGTTCTTACTTCCCTGCTTTACGAAACTGTCCAAATTTTTTTTATATTGAATTTGTGGTCGTTCCTCGGCCGGGGTTCACCTTCGGTATCAACGATGCCAATAAGGAATAAAGACCTTACTCCTCTGTCCCTCGTGTTACGCTTCCGTCGGATATAGTCATGTAAACAAGATGTACTATACAATTTTCGTGAAATCTGATTGCAAAATATATATGGAAGAAAAAGACTTCCAACTCCATTTTGTGTTACAGGCCCGGACTTGATTCATTGATTTTTTAGCACGTTTCACATTTTTTTATCCAAACCAAGAGTTTCCAGAATGCAAACTTATTCTGTAAATTTGCTAGAAGAATTCTGCAAAATAAAAACAATAAATTGACAGTCCTCAGACCAAAATAATCACCGTGAAAAAAAATTAATCCCAAAAGAGATCGGTGGCGCCACCATTACGGTCCGAATTCTGACTGTTTGCTGTATCGCCGTTTTGGCTTTCTTTTTTCGAATTTGTATACCAGTATTTCCTTTATTTCCGCAACAGTGTTTCAAACCATATTTTTATTTATTTTTAAGCTCGCCTGAAGACTTCTAGTCAATTTAAAAAATAAGTACTGTATTTTCGCGTTAGACAGGGACAGTCGTACTGGAGTGGAACGTGTGCACGGCTTGTGTTCACCGTACACACAGCACAGGCGCCCCGTGGCCGATTAAACGTTCCACAGCTCGTACGCTGTCCCTGTCTAACGCGAAAATACAGTATCCCTTCTCCGTGCAAATTGTCAGCTATACCATATATCCAATCATTGGTTACTTATTGACCGAACCATCACAAGTTTCGTCGTCGTCGCCGCACCTGCACTCGCTCCATAACCCTCTCATTCTCCTGCTGCTACTGCCCCTCCGTCATAATCCCACACTTGCAGTCGCCCACCGCGACGACTACGACTAATGAGGGCGGCAACAGCGGCGAACTCGAGCGGCATATTATAAAGCGTTTCGAGATCCAGGATCGGCTGGGAAAAATGGTAAATTATACGCACAGGCATAACCGACTTTGACTGATAACAACCTTTCCTCCTCCCCCAAATTTTTTTTTACAATTAATTCTCAAATCTTCTCTGGGCTACCAAAAATAGAATAAAAAAATTACAATTGCAGATGAAGGAGAAAATTGAAAATTGAAAAAACATTGAGGAAAGAAACGTTTAATTCAAAACATTTTTCGGGGGGGGTTAATCCCTCTCAAGAATTAAACTAAATTATGCCCCCCCCCCACAACGTAAGGTTTTTCTGAAAATTAAGTCTAAAATTGCTCAGGGGCAGTCGAGAAGAATATAATAAATTATATTTCATTTATTGTTTTCCTCCAGCTGCAAGGAATCATCATCAACTGCATGCGGAATCACATCCTAGCAAATGGCTACTCCGGAATCTACCTAAACGAAGTAGACACGTACTATTTTTACGAGGAACAGGGTAGAAAACAGCTGCCCAAGAGACGATTCAGTATATTGGACAGCTGCGTCAGGCGGCGCAGGCGGTGCAGGCGGTGCAGCCGGGCACGCTGGTCTTCTCACAGCAGCAACTCGGGAGCTTATATAAGAGCTGCGGGAGTGAACAGGCAAATGTACATGTATACAATGTTTAAAAAAAATACCAATCGTGACATCAACGTAAACACCCACCAAAAGAGTACAATAGTGCTCATAAATATGCGAGCTGTTCACACAGGACAGAGTACAGTCATGCTCATAAATAGACCAGAGATCACTCCAGTACAATACAGTACGAAAG
>LRSR01009789.1:0-13128 GCA_001579985.1 Hypsibius dujardini | reverse complement strand
AAAGCCAGCGCATGTACACTGCTTGTTGATCGCCGTACCAATTGGTCCTATTGACTATGTGAGGGAGGAGCTACACTACACTCAATTTTTTCATTAGTTGAATTACCGTGAATAGACCAATGGAAACGCACCACAGCCTAAGCATTGGAGATTCGGCGTGTCTCTTCGTAGAATATGGCTTGAATTGACTCTGGTGTATATTCTCCTTGGAAATGAAAGTGGCGGAAACACACCAATCAGATCAATCAACCAAAGTCGGTCACGAAGAACAGCAATTGATCGATCAATCGACGAAATGAATGAAGAACCGCGCGCATGAACGATTCAACCAATTAGGCAGTCACAGTACTGGACTACGGGCACGGCACATGCCAGCAGGTATTTCGTCTATTTTGTTGAAACGGAATTTGTCGCTGTGCATGCCTCATTCTGGTAAGCAAGATTTAAGAAATATGTCACCTACTTAAGACAGCCAGACAAATACAGACAGACAGACAGACAGACAGACAGACAGACAGACAACGCGTACAGTCGGCACTCGGCCGTAGGAGGTGCGGGGTGAGGAACTTTTGGTCATCAGAGAATCATACTAATACAACAATACACCCTCGGGACTATAACACAACTCGTGACAACAATTGCAAACGCAAACTGTTTAGTGTATCAAAATGCAAGACATGGCTGGTGCTGCAGTACTGCTGATAAATACAATCCGCATTAAAAAAGTAACGAAGAATCCAGTTTCCCAATTAAACTACCATCCACCGAAGTAGTTAATGACTCGCCCGGTCATGGGTTGATACGGCCGGAAATTGTCCAGCAGTCGCTCCGATGCGTGGCCGTGGCCGCCCTTCAACAGCTGCCGAAACATCTCCAGCTACGACAAACAAACCTTACTGCATTTCTCCAAGAATCTGTTTCTCGAGAACTATTATTTAGTTCCAGCAAGAGAAGAACCAGAGAAAAACTGACCACTTGTCTCGTTACAGGCAACGGTTTCGCCATCACCGTCCACTGCAGGAACTGACTGCAGGGCGGAGTGGTCAAGGAGCCGTAGTACCGGAAGAACCGCTCGTCCGCCGGGACGAACTGCGACAGTGAGAAGCCGGGTAAGGAAATTTCCCTGGAAGTTCCTGAAACGTTGTGACTTGTTTTTATCTGAAGCACACCTCGATCTCATCTCAGGCATTAAGGCGTTTCGGCTTACCGGCCGGCAAGACGGTTTTTGCTGCGCGACCCAATGCCGCCATTTGCGCGAGTACTTCCGGTTCTTGTTCAGCTGCCTCGTTGCTGTCGCTGTCGGAGAGCTCAAATAGGACACCCAGAGCGGCGATCTTATAGGGAGAGGGGTCCACGGTTGACTTGATGTGAATCAGGTGAACCTGTTGTTGCCGAAGGAAAGACATCTTTTGTTATGGGTTCGTAAAAGCCGAGAAACGACTCACAGACACATGCAGCAACGATGGGTGAACCCGCGTGCTAGATTTTTCGAGGCCGTCTCGGGAAGTATGAGAAAGTTAGTGAGCAGTCAGACAAGATGTTTACAGTGCAAAAAAACAGTTTGCCTGACTGCTTGACATAAAAAATGGTTTAGTGTTTAGACATAAAATCTCACAGACAATTGGTGCAGAATGTTGTAGGCAAGCTAGGCAGACAGTCAATAATACATACAGACAATCAGGCATCTACAATAGAATCACACAGACACGCTCACAGACGATCGACCAGACGGTGCAGAATGTTGTAGGCAAGCTGAGCAGACAGTTAACAATACATATAGACAAGCAGGCATCTACAATAGAATTACAAACACGCTCACAGACGATCGGCATCTAGTCAGAAAACCAGGCAGGTAAATAAGTGTACATACCGCACATACAGTCAGTCAAGCAGACAAGCAGGCAAACGCACAAACAATCGGACAGTCTATTGGACAGCCACAACTCAGACAAATCACATATAATTGGGCAGTCAATCAAACAGTTAGTCAGACAACTAGGCAGACAAATAATTCCCATACGGTTGGACAGTAAATCAGATAGACAGACAAACTCTCAAACAATTAGACCGGTAACCACAACTCAGACAGTCAGGCAGGCAGGCAGGCAGGCAGATAGACAGGCAGGCAGGCAGGTAAACAGGCAGGCAGGCAAGCAGGCAAACAGGCAAGCAGGCAGGCAGGGAGGCAGGGAGGCAGGGAGGCAGGGAGGCAGGCAGGCAGACAAATCATATACAAATAGGCAGTCAATCAGACAATCAAGCCGACAGTCACATGACATACAATTGGGAAGTCAATCAGACAGCTCGTTAGACAGGCAGTCACGGCGGCAGGCAGGTTGCTATAATACACAGAACGTATTTTCTGTGTATAAAATATGCAGCCAGAAATGTGCAGCCATAATTTCTTGCATGTACTGATTTCCAACGAAACCCACAAGGCCAAGATCCAAATTTATTTCAGTAACTCATATTTTTGTGTTTTACAGACAGACAGGCATGGGGGTTCTTGATCTGACCAAGCCAGTCGACATGGGATAAGTTCATCTATTCTACTGTGAAAACGTACTTCTAAGGGGTATTGCCTTCCGTCAACTGTGTGCTCCGATCCCTGAGTGTCATTGGAGCCCCAATGAAAATGAAACTGCCGGAAGTCATAGCGACCAGGAACAAGGCCACCGCGCGTCAACTGCGGCGGGTCGGTGAAGCTGGCCGAGAACTGCACTACACAAAGAAGCAACCGACAATACCATTTTATTGTTGTCCTAACTAATCCGATGTTTGTCTGCCTGAACGACAACAATTTAAAGCACCACTTGCCCGTGTTGATCTATGGCTTGTAGCGCGCTCGATTTTCTCACCTGTATGACCATTGTTGGTGACGGTCCAGATATCGCCCCATGGCCGAGCCTCGTAGTTGAGGTACTCCATCGGCTCGAGGAGGGTGTTGTTAATCGCATTAGCAGGAATTATGTTGATTGGAGACTGGAGACTCATGTCACAGTCCGAATACTTTTTCCCCCAGTCTTTCGGTATCAATTCTACACAAATAAGTGACTAGTCAGCTTTCCGCCAACGTGTCTGTCTGCATGTCTGCCTGTCTACGTGTCCGCCTGTCTACATGTCTGTCTGCCTGTCTGTCTATCTATCTGTCTGTCTGTTTGTCTGTCTGTCTGTCTGTTTGTTCGTTTGTCTGTCTGTCTGGATGTCTGGATGTCTGGATGTCTGGATGTCTGTCTGCCTGTCTGTCTGTCTGGATGTCTGTCTGCCTGTCTGTTTGTCTGGATGTTTGGATGTCTGGATTCATCATTGTCTGTATGTCTGGCTGTATGTCTGTTGTCTTATCTCTTAAGACTCATTGTGGATGAGGGCAATTTTTGGTTCAAGCTCTTCTTTGCTTGTAATTGAGATTTCAAGCAAAGTGCTAAAAGGGATTACTGTTTATGCGATCACTCGTGCAGTAGTGTCGTGTTTGTTTATTCTAATAATTAGTCTATCTTAAACAGCATTGATCTGGCCTCAATGGAAGACCGTAATCCGTACTAGGAGTACCTTTGAGTTTTTGCAGTATGCCATATCCCCAATGCACATCCTCATCCTGTGCGGAGTACTCGAGATGCGTCAGCAGTGCGTTCACCCTTGACTGAAACGTCTGCGGATGCCACAACGCCACCGGGATCACCAGCATGGACGTGAAAATGGCCAGCGATAATACCGCGATCAGGAAGACCAGACAACACGTCGTCAGGGAGCCCATTCTTCCTGGCCGGGACGTCGAATGAGCCGGCATGCATGGAAACACCTTTATACTTCACACATGATATCCGCTGTTTGTTCCACGACACTCTTTTTTACGGCAATGACACAAGAAAAGCAGCTCGCCAATTTACGCTCCGCTAACTGGATGCGCCTGTGTCTGTCTGTCTGTCTGTCTGTCTGTAATTGACAAAACGTTTGATCAGGGGTAAAAATAGATGGCCGCTCATAACGTATGTACACGCCGGCTTTACGATTTACGCGAGAAAGAGAGAGAGAGAGAGAGAGAGCTCATCGTTTTATGCATATCTTGCTGAAAAGTAGACTAGATACAGACAGACAGACAGATGGACAGACAGACATCACACACAGCTGGGTTGCTGTGTGTTATATTAATTTGTGCCGGCCAAGCTGTCATTCGTCGAGGGAAACTAGTTTTTTTTTGGGTGCGACGCGGTTTACGTCAGTCCGATGAGCTGTGTCTGGGCGGCGCGATGATTGCGTGCGTTACTTATCAATTGCTTCTCATTCAGTAGCCACACCTCACCGCTGCATCAAATCTCAAAAGAAATAATGACTTTAAATCTACGCATCATAAATGAAATCAATCGGAAAGTGAGTTTTTATATAAGCTGACACAGAAACGGAAATTAAATGCGTTAAGGCCGATAAGTACTTCCTAAGGCAGTAATACAGCAGTAATACAACATATACTGTACCAATATAAAGTAACTAAAGCGCCACCTGGCGGTGCACTTACTTCGTCGGATCATTGCCAGTAATGCATATGACTGCTTGTTTGTTGACCACAAGACTGCACTCGGCAAAGGCATGATGACGTAGTGAAAATAGGCGGGGCCAAACATGCCGTTCAGCCGATTCAGCAGTCCAGCCCGTTTGTCGAACGCTGTGAACGTTGGCTCCGTGGCAGCTATCAATGCCAGTAATGCGTATGATTACTTATATGATGACCACAAGACTGCAATCCGCGAACACACGATGACGTAGTGAAAATAGGCAGGGCCAAACACGACGTTCAACCGATTCCAGCCCGTTTGTCGAACGTTGTGAACGTTGGCGTTTGCTGCTGGGGCGGCTTCATTTGCCAGACAGTCGTGCAGTGTAGTGAGTTCTTCAAGGTTCCAGCGCCCATATCCCGTGAAAAAGGACTCCCTTCTCGCCTACTCCTCCATCCGTCAAGAAAAAGGATTCCTACTCACCAGCTCCCCACACACTCGCAACCATGGTGGCTCCTACCTTCGCTCTGGCTCGCAGCACCGCCGCGGTGCGTCAGTTCTCCCTCATGGGAGCACGCTCCTTCGGCTCGGTCAGCTTCGTTCCCCGCAACGTGAGTGCCCGCTTCCCCCCGCGTTTGCATTGACCCACCCGTTTCTCTGTCCGAAAATATATTTCACGCTGGTGTGGGCGTTCTTTTTCTTGTTCGTGACAATCAGGTAAAGTCGACGGAAGTAGCGCCGCAGCAGTCGCAGCTCCTCTCCACCCAGCGGAGCTTCAGCAATGCCCAGTTCCAGCAGGCGTTCCGCTCCCTCCAGACCAGCGCACCACGATTGGACATTGACTCCGCAGCCAAGTTTATCGGCGCTGGAGCTGCCACCGTCGGAGTGGCCGGATCAGGTTGGTGTGCTTTGCAGGATAATGCCGTTGAGGATAATGCCTTAGAGTAAAACACTCCATTGATTGATTGATTGGTCGGTCGGTGACGTGTGAATTTCTACCGTTGATTGAATCGGTTGATTGCTGGCTTGGGTCGATTGAAGTCGAAATTATTTGCATGTTTGGATATCGATTGGTCTTTTATTAGAGACGTGAATTCAAAACATCTTGTACAGACATTTAAAAACTGATCAATTGATTGATTTCCTGAAGAGGAGTAACAGATATCGGATGAACGGTTGTTCATTTTTGGTGTGTCTTATTCATAGGTGCCGGAATCGGAAGTGTCTTTGGCAGTTTGATTATCGGCTATGCGCGCAATCCATCCCTGAAACAGCAACTCTTTTCATACGCCATCTTGGGATTCGCCCTTTCCGAAGCCATGGGTCTCTTCTGTCTGATGATGGCCTTCCTCTTGCTGTTCGCTTTCTAAACGATTGCACATACGATCGTCGTGGAATTTGATCAACACGCAGGAGGATTTGCAGTTCGTCGTGATGATGAGGGGTGGTTTCAGTCGGGATCGGGATGAACCGTGAGACCGTTCAACCGCAGTGCTAAGTGTATTTCATGTTGTTTATGTGCAGAGTTTTGGCGTGTGTTCTTTTTTTTCTTCACCCCCTTTCGCGGGACGAGTGACTCCTTACTGTGTAGCATCCAGTTTTCTGCCACTTGGTCTGCTGATTTGATTTAAAATGAAAACGTGTACTGTCAGATCGCGATTCCGTCGACATCTAACGAAGCCAAGTCGGATCACTTTGAGATTCCGGTGGAATTAACGTACTGTATTTTCGCGTTAGACAGGGACAGTCGTAGTGGAGTGGAACACGTGCACGGCTGTGTGCACCGTACTCACAGCACAAAGCCGCGTGGCCGATTAAACGTTCCACAGCTCGTACGCTGTCCCTGTCTAACGCAAAAGTACAGTACTTCCGGCGGAGATCGAGGATAATGAATCGATTGACAGAACATTTGACCAATTCAATCAAATTAGCTATCAGAATGTGTGCAACCGTTTACTCGTCTACTGCTAGGAGCTTTACAAAGCGAAAGATGATAAGGAATGACTCTACGTTACAGTTTCGGAAAAGAATCCGACATACAGGAAATGCAATCAATCAATCAAGCTAAGCAACACTATCACAAATGCTTCTTCCCGGAGATCCTTCTCCTTCGTGGCCTTGGAGGTCCGACCTCCCCGCGGCTGAACAGGTCATCAATTCAGCCCCTCTACCGCAGAATACACCTCGAATCGATAAGGCACACCGTTGTCCTCCTGCTCTCCTGCGGGCAAGCCGACGTCCTCCTCGGTCTTCTCCATTTTCTCCAGCGCGGCGACGGGGAAAAAAGCATCACACTCAAACTCCCGCAGGATCCGCGTGAAGTACACCTTCCCCAGGCTGGACGATGCCATTGCGTGCTGGTAAAGCGACTGTCCGCCGATGATCCACACGTTCTCCACCTCGTCCCGCAAGGGAGCCACCGTCAGCAATGTTAAAGCTTCCTCAATCGAGCCGGCTTGATAGGTCGGCGGTGCGAGTCCCGAAAGCGTTCCGCTGATGACCACGTTGATGCGGTTCTTCAGCGGTCGATGCTTCTCCGGGATGGCGAACCAGGTCTTGCGTCCCATTATGACGGCGTTCTTCTTGAGGGGATCCTGAAAACAAGCACGGAATTTTAGTCACGTCTGATTCGGTGAATCAATCAATCAGCCGAATGATTAAACCAACCAATTAGAGCATGTCAATCAATTAATCGAAGAAACGAACCTGTGTTGAAGTGGTCAAGCGGAATTCTAGTCACGTCTAATTCGGTGAATCAATCAATCAGCCAATCGAATAAACCAACCAATTAGAGCATGTCAATCAATTAATCGAAGGAACGAACCTTTGTTGAAGTGGTCAAGCGGGCGAACTGCTTCATATCGCCTTTGAGATTCCACGGCATTCCTCCGTTCAGTCCTATCCCACCGTTTGCGCATGCCGCGACGATGACGTTAAACTTTCTGATGCCGTCTGGAGCCATTTGAAATAGAAAAGTAAAATTATTATAATGCAAATGAGACGTGACGGTGACACTTGATTCTACTGGATTTAAATCAATTCGTAAATTTTTAATATCCGGCCGGGTGTGCTCGATTGCTTGATTGATTAATTACCAAGCCCTGTGTTCGATTACTCACAGCTTCGCTGTTCGCTAACCGGAAAGGTTGTTCGCAGTTCAGCTTCAGCTGTTCGTTCAATTATTCAATCAGATCACGTGACGGATAAAAAACCAAAACAATCTTTTTTGTATCTCCTTCTTTTTTTGCACCCATTTTGCTTCCAAGTTTCCACCCCTCCAGTAATCGTCTCTCACACTTGCAGGTCTTTTTTCGTGCCCTTACTTTGTGATCCTCGCTCTGAAGGAGGAATTGTTTGGAACATAAAAAAATCGCAGCTGTTTTTTTTTCTTTTTTCGCACTTTTAATTTCTTCCGATCGTCCTGTGAGACGGAGAGCTATCCACTCGGTTGATCCGCAAGCCAAGTAGATGATCAACTATTATGGCTGAGCTGGAGACTCAAAAACCGGCAGCCACCCTCGGTATTTCACACGAGGAGTTCGAGCAATACCAGGTGCGGCGAAGATTTTGTGTGAATTTTAACCATGCTTCTCTCATTTCGATGGTTTATATTTCGCAGCGCCAGTTCATCGAAGAAAGAGCGGAGAAGTATTCTCTGCTAGAAAAAGTCCAAAAACTCGAACAAGGTAGCCTGGAAGTTATAATTTTGGGCATGTAATTTCTTAACTCAGTTCATCAATCAATCCACCAATCAATCCTTCACATTAAGCATTCATGCTTACACGAGCAATCAATCAATCAATCATACTTGTATGTGCAAATATTCTCTTAATTCTTTATGAATGTGGTTGTGCTTTGTTTGGCTCTGTGCGGACCGTTCTTGTAAAATTCCAGCTGAGTTTTTGTTTCCAGAGGTGACAAGGCTTTCATACGATAAAAGCTCTGAGAAGGAGAAAGATTTCGATCGACTTTTAAAAGACAAGGTACAGTAGGTCGTTCTGTTCAACTGTTGTGTTCTGTTCTGTTCAACTGTTCTGTTCTGTTGAGCTGTTCTGTTCTCTTGAATTGTTCTGTTCTGTTCAACTGTTCTGTTCTGTTGAGCTGTTCTGTTCTCTTGAATTGTTCTGTTATGTTATGTTCTGTTCTCTTGAATTGTTCTGTTCTGTTATGTTCTACAAAATAACGTCACTTCCTGTTGCAGTGCGTGAAAGATTTGATTGCTGACCTTGTCGTTTACAGTTTCAGAAGCCCTTTCAGTCGTTGCTTTCGCGGGCGAAGCGAGAATCCGTGTCCGACTCCTCATCCGATCTCATCATCCAGCAGGAGAATAATGCGCTGCAAAAGCGACTCCACAGTCAGGAGGACGACTTCCAACGCCAGAATGTCCTCCTCATGCAGGAGCTCCAGCTGCTGAGCATCCAAAACGAGGAGCTGGAACGGAAGCTGAAATCGCCGGTGCTGCAAGGGTCCGGCGATGCGGCCAAACGCGGCGAACTCGAGGCGAAAGTTCGTGCGTTGGAAGCGGAACTCGCGGCATTCCGTAGCCTGCCCGGCACGGGTGCCGGAAACGACGGATCGGGCGATCCAGTGAGAAGCATATCGGATGGAGATAGACTGGCAGTGGAATTGGCCGCTGCCACCGAGGAGACTCGAACGCTGAAGGAGCTCATGGAATCGAGCCGGGTATGTCCCTTTAAAAACGTGTGTGATTGATTGATTGTTTGATTGATGAATTGGATTGTGTTTGATCGATTGATTGGTTGATTGATGAATTGGATTGTGTGGGATCGATTGATTGATTGATGAATTGGATTGTGTTTGATCGATTGATTGTTTGATTGATGAATTGGATTGTGTTTGATCGATTGTTTGATTGATGAATTGGATTGTGATTGATTGGTTGATTGATGTATTGGGTTGTGTTTGATCGATTGATTGTTTGATTGATGAATTGAATTATTTTACCATTTACCATTTTTATCATCCCGTCTCCAGACTCTGCGCCTATTCGCCTGCCTTTGCTTGCCCATTATTTTAACGGATTGTTTTGCAATTGTTTGCCGTGCTTAGACCACATACGAATCCAACATTTCGGATCAGGAGAAAACTGTCGCCAACCTGATCCGCGATCTGGAGAGCAAGCAGTCCAGTGTGCAACACCTACTCCATGAACGCGATCAGTTGCAGCGTTTAAATAAAGAGTTGAGCTCCAGTCACGCTGCCGAACGGGAACGGCTGCTGTCCACTTGGCAGTTGGAGAAGACCAAGTTGGTGGAGGAGAAGCACGAACTCCGTCAAGTGAGTCAACTTCGCCGTCATTTCATTCTGAGAGAATTGAATTGAATTGTGTTTGATTGACTGTTTGATTGATGAATTGGATTGTTCGATTGATTGTTTAAGTCATATGATCCTGAGAGGAAATCAACCTTGTTTGTCTTTGATTTAGGCTGCAGAAGAGGAGAAGGTGATGGCGCGAACGCGAACCGAGGACATTGAGCGGCAGATGAAGGACCTGCTGGAGCAGATGGACGTTACCGGCCGGCAGACGAAACGCGACCACGACGAGCTCCTCAACGAGCACAAGCTACAGATTGCCTCGCTGCTGGAAGAAGTGGAAACACTACGAGCTAAAAGCGCGGCCTTAGAACTGTCCGAAGCGGAGCTCCGCAAACTGTCTTCCACGCTGCAGCAAGAGGCGACTCGCAGGGCAGCGGAAGAGGGCGAGTTATCGCGTTTGGCTGAGAAACGCAAAGCGACAATCGACGACCTGACTGCCCATTTGACCTCCCTGAAGGGCCAACACGAGGAGGAGATGGAAGGGATTCGGACCATCCACACAGCATCTGTGCAAGCGCTAACTGAACAGCTGAAGAAAGCTCTGGCGGAAGCGGAGAAACTACCAGCCATGGAAGAAGAACTGGCGTTGTTGCGAGAAAAGATCCAGGCATCTGACTTGAAACAGGGTAAGGCACACAGACACACAGACAGTTAGACAAGCAAACAGACAGGCAGATAGACAGACAGGCAGGCAGACAGACAAACAGACAGGCAGACAGACAAACAGACAGGCAGACAGGCAGACAGACAGGCAGACAGACATACAGGTAGACAGGTAGACAGGCAGACAGACAGACAGACAGGCAGACAGGCAGACAGACAGGTAGACAGGCAGACAGACAGACAGACAGACAGACAGACAGACAGACAGAAAGACAGGCAGGCAGAGGCTCGTTGATTTGTTATCTTGTTTCATTTTTTAGTAAAATTGTCATCCCAATTGGCACAACAGTCTGCACAGCTGGAGGAATTAAAGTTGACGTATTCCGAAGAAGCGAGCGCTTCGAATCAACGTCTCCAGGCGGCACTGAACGAACATCTCCGAATTCAGTCAGATCTGTCGGAGAAGCTTGAAACGGCAGTACGCGAACGGTCGGAAGTGGTTGGAAAACTGAACGCGACCGTTGAAACTTTGGAGCAGCAGCTGAGTGATCGCGGGGAAGACATTAAAATTATGGAGCGAAAAAACGCGGGTGTGGCCCGCGACCTGCAGAAGCAGCTGCAGTCGGAGAAGAAACACGTCGAGAAGCTGCAGAACAAGCTGAACGAACTCCTCCGGGACGGCTCGTTGAAGCTCAAAATCCCCGACGACTCTGCGGACTTTACCGAGCGTGACGAGACCGGAAGCGTGTCCTCCTGGAGTTTTGTCTCTTCCAAGAGCAACTCTAAGAAACCGGCCGCGACGGACGGCACGTCCGATCATTCCAATGCTGAAACCGAAACCGGTTTGGCGTCCAGTATGACCGAGCAGGAGGTGCGCGATCTGGTGACGCGGATCACGAAGCTGCAGCAGGAGAAGTCCGGTTTGGTGGAGAGGGTCAGCATGCTGGAAACGGGCAATGCTGCCATGGCACAGGACTTGATCAATAAGTCTGCCGTGATTGATCGCTACCTGCAAGCAACTCCGGGTGAGTTCAGACGCCTATTTGCCTATCTGTCTGTCTGTTTGTCTGTCTGTTTGTCTGTTTGTCTGTCTGTCTGTCTGTCTGTCTATCTGTCCATCTGTCTGTCTGTCTGTCTGTCTGTCTGTCTGTCTGTCTGTCTGTGTCTGTTTGTCAATCTTGCTTGGGAGTTCAATCAGTATTTGTGTCTACTTCACGTTACAAGTTCATTACTGTCATTGAAGTTTTGGGACATCACGGCCAATTCTCGTCGAAGGAAGCGGAAGCCTTCTCCCTTCGCAGCTTGATTGACCGCGTAGGACGGGATAAGACAATGGATCTGGAGGCGCAGAAAAGTCTGCGGCATTTGTTGGAAGAAACTCTCACAAAGAATGTTCATCTTCAAAAGGTAGCTAAGGCGAAGATGTATTAAGTATCAAGTTGCATTATTATTTATAAATATGGTTACAGTGCATTGTTTTTATAGAACATGGAACTGTTAACGGAAGAGCTGGACCGATTACGAGGCTCGACGCCTCCTCGCCAATAGCTTCACTACTTTTTATAACGTACCGCTTTTGTACAGCAGCGCTGTCTGATAGTTAGCCAAATTTATGTGGATTGATGCGTTCCGATTATGGTGCGATTGGTGTGTTCCGGTTATGGTGCAATCTGTGCGTTCCGATTATGGTGCGATTGGTGCGCTCCGATTATGGTGCGATTGGTGCGTTCCGATTATGGTGCGTTTGGTGTGTTCCGATTATGGTGCGTTTGGTGTGTTCCGATTATGGTGCGATTGGTGCGTTCCAATTATGGTGCGATTGGTGCGTTCCGGTCACGGTGCAATCTGTGCGTTCCGATTATGGTGCTAATGTTTCTCTCGATTCCAAATACTTTTAGTCTGCCGATTTATATTTTTATAGCGTCTCTTTTACAATGAAGTTTATTCTGATTCACCATGGGCTTCTCTATTCACCATCTCTATAGTTTGCCCGAGGTTTAATATATCCGTTTATTGATAATCTCACGACTGAAGAAATACATTTTTCACTTGTTTTCATCGTGGATAGCCGCTCGCAAGCAAGAAAAAAATCTTGTCCAGATGGCAGTGAACTTTCAGACAACGGTAGAAACAGCTGGTCGGTGAATTTGAGACAAGTCCCACAGGCTCACATAACGGTATTGTACAGGCGACTTGACCGGGAGTTGTCCCAAATAAATTGTGATCGTTATCTTGCACGATTTGGTTTGCCATGGGCGACTGTCTAGCCAGTGTTTCTTTTATTGACCCAACCGGCCTGCCACAACAAACGGCGCATGCGCGCAACCGGAGAACAATGTACGCAAACATCATTGGAAGAAAAAAATCCAATTGCCCACGCCATACAGGTTCCCTAGTAGGAGAAGTCTGTCGTAGACTTGTATTGTAGGCTCAGGTTTTACCCAGTCTGGGCCATACTTTACTGGTTTCTGGACTTAGAATTTTCTCGATCCCTATAAAGGATCCCTGTGCACAGTATATAATTTTACTCTGTGCGAAGTGTGGTAGCCGTAGCCTGGGGCCTTTTCATAGAAGAATGAATCAAATGTAATTTCCAAAATTATTATTATTATTATTAATTTCCAAACGATGAAGGGAGAACGAAGTTGGTTTTAAACGAATGTAAACAAACAGGGTACCGGACACAGTCAAAGGGTAC
>LRSR01009788.1:13181-66504 GCA_001579985.1 Hypsibius dujardini | reverse complement strand
GAACTCAACTTAGTCCGGCACATTCACCACGGAAATTTGATCCGGTTTGTTGGCATTTGCCTGGACGAGCAGGACTTTTGTCTGTACTTGCTGGAAGAAGTCTGCGAGAAGGGCTCGCTGGTGGACCTCATGGCGAACGACGCTGTCAATTTGGATGACACTTTTAAGCAATCTTTCGTCAAGGATGCCATTGAGGTATGGCATCTCTCTCACCTCGATATTTGAAACACCTTGAAGATGAATGGAAACACCTTGAAGATGAATAGAAACACCTTGAAGATGAATGGATTTCATGCCGTAGGGTATGGCGTACCTCCACGGAAGCATGCTAGTCTCTCATGGGTTCTTCAGTTCGGCCTGCTGCCTTGTGAACAGCAAATTTATGTTAAAAATTGACGACTATGGCATCACGCTGTTCCGTGATCCAGTCGACTTTTTAACACCCAAAATATCGGACACTGTTGACAAGGAGTACGGAGTTTACCTGTGGAGAGCTCCCGAGCTCCTGCGGGAGACCATGCCCATCAAGGGAACCCAGGTATATTCCAAACAGCCTTATTTCCTGTTGGAACAATTATTTTCCACTACCGAAATCTTTTTTTTTCTCAGAAAGGTACTTCGGACTCTGTATTCATCCTTGCGTTGCAAACATTACTGGATCGTTCCTGTAAAATGTGTGTACAGGTGATGTCTACAGTCTCGGCATCGTAATGCAGGAAATCATTTGCCGATCCGGTCCGTTCCTTCTTCCTCTGAGCCTGGACGGAGTGAACGCCCTTACCCTGAAAGAACTCATCATGGAAGTGAAACGCGGAGTGATTCCTCCATGTCGTCCCAAAGTGCCAGCCAGTGCGTGTGCCCCTAGCATGTACGAACTGCTCCAACACTGCTGGGAGGAGGAACCGGAGGACCGTCCGACCTTCGCTCAACTTCGTGACACACTCAAGAAGAACCGAACGGGCGGGAAATCGATCGTCGACCATCTGCTGGAACGGATGGAGGAGTATTCCAATGAGCTGGAGTTGGAGGTGGCCAGGAAGACGGACCAGTTCAAAGCGGAGAAGGCGCGGTCGGATAATTTGCTGAAAAATATGCTACCGAAGTATCCCCGGAATTTGAGCCATCATTTCTTGATTGGTTCTTCGCTAAATTACGTTTTTTTTGTTCTAAAGGACTACCGCTGAAGCGTTGACCAGAGGCGACACGATTGCGCCGGAATCGTTCACCAGTGTGACGATATTCTTCAGCGATATCGTTGGGTTCGCCGATCTGTGCTCGCGGATAAGCCCACTGGCCGTGCTGGATACCCTCAACAGTTTGTACCATTGGTCAGACACGATCATGGAGAGCTACGATGTCTACAAAGTGGAAGCAATTTCGGACATCTTTATGGTGATTTCACATTACAAACTTCTTCCTTTGAAACATTAGATTTGTACGGGCTTTGTTTCATGATGTCGATGTGTGTCCATTGTAGGTGGCCAGTGGTCTTCCCATCCGGAATGACAACCGCCACGTGAAAATTATGGCGTCTTTGGCTCTTCAACTAAGACGAGACGTCGGCCTGATTCGCATTCGAAATCAAAGTTCGGCGGACCTTCAGATGAGGATCGGAATGCATTCGGGTATGACTGGCTTGCCTGAATGTCGAGTACTCGTACCATTGACTACTCTCTGATGTCGCTTAAAGGGCCATGCGTTGCCGGGATCGTCGGACTGAAGATGCCGCGCTACTGCCTGTAATCGCACTGAGTTTTTGACGCACCAATGAACATGCGACATCAGTTTGGAAAGAGTTTAAATTATTCATCATTTCAGATTCGGCGATTCAGTTAATACAGCATCCAGAATGCAATCCCATGGTGAAGGTTAGTTGGTCATTTAACTTTTCATCCCAGCTCGGCGGACACAGTGCCTCCTTACGTGACAAAGCAGTACTTGCGCTCATCACTTTTACATTCTGGATTCCGCTCTTTCAGCCAACAGAATTCACATGTCGGAGTCGACAGCACAGCTCTTGCGGGAAATCGGTGGGTTCGACGTCGAAGAACGCGGGGAGATGCAAATCAAGGTATGCCACGAGTTTTTGTGTAAGCCAGGGGTGACTGCAGTGCTCGAACCCACCGTGACTGCAGTGCTCCCCTATCGGCACATCTTTAGTCAGTGAATTAAATAAAATTCCGCAACATCCGGTTCGAGTTGTTTCTAATTGCAGGGGAAAGGCTTGATGACCACTTATTGGTTGAACGGAACAAGGGGCCCAATTTGAACGAAGTGGATGATAGTTGACGAACTCATTGTCCTTCTTTCGTTCCCTCAAATACATTGATCTGTACAGATGTCCTAGTCTTTCCCTATGCCAGAAGATTTAACCCGTTGACGCCCGGTGCCAGATCCATATTCGGTTCAAATATCAATCAATCAGTCGACGAGTTTCCATAATCAGTTGTATTAATTTGTTTGACACAAAAATCGGACGCCTTCTTTGACCACTGGTCACGTGCCAGTCAACAATTCGACTCAGATAATTATTTTTGGAGACTGTCAATAAATGGTCAACTTGGTGGATGGAAAAAAGCACATATTTTTAGAAATTTTGGCCAGCTCACAGCCTGCGAAGACCTTTTTCACTCAAACAAAGTGAAAATTAGTTAACTTTGGCAATTTCTCCCGGACATTGGTCAAGCAGCAAATGACTGAACCGTAATTTCTAAATTTCAAGCAGCATAGCAACTTTAAAAATCAGTTTGAGTTTAGCAAAATCGCTCAAACCATCTTTGCGTGAAAATCCGGAGGTCGCCATGTGATGACATTGATCGTTAACGGGTTAAAGAATTTGCTACCAATATATCATTTTCACGGGACGGTACAAAAATCAATACACGCCCTGTGTGGCAGGAAGGTAATGTACCTTCGGGCACACCCAAACACTTCTCTCTAGCTCGTCAAGCTAATTGCGGTCGTGAACCCACATAGGTAGATCGGAAATTCGAGCCAGATGTTTTTTTCGTCTGCAAACAAACCCTGACGCGATTTCCCATTTCCGGTTCGTCGACGACAGACAATTTCCAATCTAAAGAATAGATCAAACTGTGTCTAATAGACCAGTAAGTTACTCTACGGGAATTGCTGTTGCAGCGATCCTAAATGCCGATGGGGGCACTCCCATTTTGCATTTTATTTCAAGTCAGAAAATGTTGCCACGATGAGATTTTCTATTGTCGCGATTTGGTTGGCCGTTCTATTGTGTTCAATGAACCTTCATGTCATACTGCCGCGAGAGGTGTCTCAAGGCGATACAGTGATGAACGTCTGCGTCATCATGGAAAGGGATTCGCAAAAGGTCACCGTCAACTACGACAAACTCGCCGCGGCCATCGACCTTGCCCTGAACTACGTGGAAGAGGAGGTCCTGGTAGACACCGGCATCACTCTTCGTCACATTTATCGTGACGCTGGACGGATCTGTGGCACCAATCACATTGCAGCTCGTGCAGCACTGAAGATGTTCACTGACGGAATCGAGTGTGATGCGTACCTCGGGCCAGGTAGAGTATGAGGGCCAGGTAGAGTATGAGAGTATCTGTTAATGATCGTAATTAATGCCGTTTGTGACAAGTTCTTGTGTGTTCTCGCGTTCCACAGGTTGTGTCGACGCAGCCTCGGATATTTGTAATATTGCTTCCTACCGCAACACACCGGCATTTGCCATTCCTGCAGGGAGCCTGGTGTCCACTTCGGCACCCCGTTCTCTGTTCCCGCAACTCATTCGCATGAGTTATCAGGTGTCGAAGGTGACGGTGGTAATTGTGGAAGCGTTGAGGCATCTGTCATTTAAGCACACTTTCTGTATTGTCGATTATTCGACGGGTTTCTACCAAGCACTTGGGGAGGCCTTGTTTGACCTCTTCAGAGTCAGCGAGCCTGAGTTTTTGCGCTACTCTCACTTCGTGTACGTGGACACCAATGACACAGACAGCGTGTATCTGGAACATCTTAAAACTGCACAGAAATACGCTCGAGCTGTATTGCTCTTGACAAATGGACTATTAACGAGGAGACTCATGGTAAAGACCTTCCCGTGTCTACCTGCCTGTCTGCATGACTGTCTGTTTGTCTGTCTGTCTGTCTGTCTGTCTGTCTGTTTGTCTGTCTGTCTGTCTGTCTGTCTATCTGCTTGTTGGTTGTCTGGTTGTCTGTCGGTCGTTTAAATATCCTTTCGTGATCTACTTTCATAACAACAAATGCTTGCTTAACAAAAATTCAGATTATGGCAAAGGATTGCGGAATGACACACGGCGACTACATTTACTTCGCCGTGGAACTTTTTGAAAGCAACAGTTGGGGTATTTTGTCTCCAGCAGGCAATGATGGGCGGGATGCGGATGCTGTGTCGGCGTTCCGGAGCCTGCTGGTGATATCTCTCGAAGACCGCAAAAGCCGCTACTGGGATGGGTTTCAAACTAGTTTTTTCGTTCGGGCAACTTCAGTTTATAACTACAGCTTCGTTCAAGATGGAAAAGTGGTAACCCGCAGAAGCTAGTTCGAAGAGTTGTACTGCCCTGCCCGTTTGTTGTTAGTCACTTAGGACAGTTACACAACATCTCCGTATTTTCGTTGGCCAGGCAAGTATCATGAATCCCATGGTCACAGCTGTTTTCGACGGGGTGGTCCTGTACGCCAACGCACTTCGTGCGGTCCATACACTCGGGCAGTCCGTTCGGGAGCCAGCTCACGTCTTGACCGCTCTCCGGGGCAAAACTTACTTCAGCCCACTTACTGTGGTACGCTTAAAGGCAACATTTACGAACCTATGCGTTCTACAGTATATACGAAAATATTTCCAACAAAGTGCTAATTTAACATTTAATTAAATTACATTTTTTGATTTATTTAATTTAAAAGCCTGCAATTACTTCCACACTTCGATAAGTTTGCCATATTTTGTTTTTGGACAGGAGATCATCATAGACGCAGAGGGAGACCGAGTTGTGTCGTATGCCGTATCGGAGATTTTCGGAGGAGATCAGTACAACGTAAGTGTCCTGGGTGACTTTGTTTGTTGTAAGCTCTCTGTTAGTGATAAGATGACTGTTTGCCTCAAAGACGGTAATGGAGCTCAATCACTCTTCCGGTGGGTTGCTCTATGACGGGAATCTAACGTGGGTTGGAGGATTCGCACCGATGGACGTCCCGTACTGCGGCTACCTCGGCCAAGAGCCTCGTTGTCGCGATCGTAAAGTTCTAATACAACATCCCTACTATAATGCTACAGCTAATTTTTACCCCTCCCTGGGGCCGAATAGAACCCTGGCTATTTTACCCTCCCATGCTGTCCGTTTTTCTGTCTGTCCGTTCGTTGTCCATCCGTCGCCCTTCGTCCGTCCGTCCGTCCGTTGCCCATCGTTCGATCATCTGTCCGTCGTCCGTCCGTCTGTCCGTCGCCCTTCGTCCGTCCGTCCGTTTATTCGCTATCCGTTCAGCCGTTGCCCATCGTTCGATCATCTGTCCGACAACGGACGAACGGTCAACGGACGGATGGACAGACGGACAATATGGGAAGGGTAACATAGTAGGGGCGCGATTAGGCCCCCTGATGATATATACAGGGAAGGGTAAAATAGCCAGACTCTTATTGGACCCTTGGAGGGGTAAATAGCCGGGGTGCTATTGGGCCCCAAAAAGGGGGGGGTTAAATAGCCACTCCGGTAATGTAATGCTAGACCCACTGTGCCGAGGTCCAATACCAATCTTTTTGCTCTGCTCCCAGACACGTCCTCGGCAATAGCGATAGGAGCTGCATTGGCCCTATTCGGAATCTTTCTCACTGCCATGGCTACTTCCATATACATGTACGTACTGTGTATACGTGAACAGGCTGGTTTGCGACATCTCAAACGTATTTCTTCCCTCTGGTACTTGTTCGGATGTGTAGAAAGTGGCGCAAGACCCAAGATCCCTTCTGGTGGCGAATCTCGTTCGAGGACCTGGACTTCAGCAGCAAGGACATAAAGGCGGAACTCAACGCGGGAAAGTTACAAGGAAGTGGAACGGTACGAGGAGTCACCCCTATTTCTAGCCACCTTTTTATCAGTTCTAATACCAAAAGGTAGTATAGAAAGAATAGTGGGACTTTGTTCACAAATTAAAATAAACGATTCTAAATTGAATTTTGAATGGGACAGCGTAAAGCAAAATTAATTCAATTCTGTAGACAACGTCTCCCTGGACAAGTAATAATGTTACAGGCTGGAATTATGAATGAAAAAGGGTGGCTGGAAAAGGGTCGCTGGAACTAAGCTAATATCCACGTATTTCTCCGGGACATTACCTGCCGCTGAATCATTTCTCTTAATTTAACCTGTTATATTTCTGTAGATTAGTGTTCGGTCCGATGGGGAACTAATCCCCAAACGGTTCAACTACCAAAAAGCGGAACTACATGGGGTGCACCTAGCGGTGATTCGCTTGCCTAGCCAATGCTGCCGTCCGTCGGCCCGTTTGCTAAAGGAACTAAACATGCTGCGGACAGTACATCACCCTAACCTGGTTCGCTTTGTGGGGATATGCTTGGGTGAGCAGAACTTTTGCTTCTACTTGCTGGAGGAGTTCTGCGAGAAAGGTCCGCTGACCGCGCTGATGGCCAACGATGCGGTGGATTTGGACGCCGTCTTCAAGAACTCCTTTATCAAAGACATTATTGAGGTAAGAAGCTCGTGTGTCTGGGTAAATTGATCAGCACTTATTGAGGCATGTATACTCCTCGTATATGTCTTACTTATTATATTATAGGGAATGGCATTTCTACACAGCGGTCCTGTGGTCTCTCATGGGTTCCTTACCTCCGCATGCTGCATGGTCAACAGCAAGTTCACAGTCAAGTTGGACGACTACGGCACTACTCAGTTCCGGGAGGCTGTGGAATTCTTGCCGCCAAAACTGACCGACAAGGCGGACCGGTGCAGCGCTGACTGCTCCTACTTATGGCGAGCACCGGAGCTCCTGCGGAACATAATGCCACCTAAGGGGACCCCGGTAATTATTTCATAATTAAATTCTACACTACAGCGCACAATACGTGCAAAATATACGTAAGGGAATAAGAGTAAAAGAATTTGAAAGGTCTGTGCCGCCGATCAAAGTCTTTAGGTGTCCCACTGAACAGGTTAATGATACTGTCTTGTGATAATGTACCGTTAATTAAATGCATTTTTTATTTGGCTGACTCTGCGACATCTGGCCGACAAGCGGTATTCCGTTTTCAGAAAGGTACGTGACTGTTTGGACTTGCTATCCGTTTGCACTTACGATGACGTCTTCATCACCATTGTACCGCAGGTGACGTCTACAGTTTCGGGATGGTAATGCAGGAAATCATTTGCCGATCCGGTCCGTTCCTCCTTCCTTTAAGCCTGGACGGAGTGAACGCCCTTACCCTGAAAGAACTCATCATGGAAGTGAAACGCGGAGTGATTCCTCCATGTCGTCCCAAAGTGCCGGCCAGTGCGTGTGCCCCTAGCATGTACGAACTGCTCCAACACTGCTGGGAGGAGGAACCGGAGGACCGTCCGACCTTCGCTCAACTTCGTGACACACTCAAGAAGAACCGAACGGGCGGGAAATCGATCGTCGACCATCTGCTGGAACGGATGGAGGAGTATTCCAATGAGCTGGAGTTGGAGGTGGCCAGGAAGACGGACCAGTTCAAGGCGGAGAAGGCGCGGTCGGATAATTTGCTGAAAAACATGCTACCGAAGTAAGAAGCAGAAATTGCATCTTTACAGTTTGCCGCAGTGATTCAGCCCTTTTTCAGGGCGACGGCAGAAGCGCTAACACGAGGAGAAACCATCACACCCGAGTCTTTCTCCAGTGTCACCATCTTCTTCAGCGACATTGTCGGATTCGCGGACATCTGCTCTCGGATCAGTCCACTCGACGTGTTGGAGGCCCTAAACAGCGTGTACCATTGGTCGGATACGATTATGGAGAAGTACGACGTCTACAAGGTGGAAGCCATTGCCGATATTTTTATGGTGAGATAATTATTTGACATTTTTTGACAAATCACCCGTCGATATGGTACGTACGTTTCCAGGTGGCAAGTGGACTGCCGATACGTAACGAAAATCGGCACGTTACCATAATGGCCTCGTTGGCTCTTGAGCTCAAGGGCAAAGTATCCGGGATTAGAATTCCCAATCAGAGCTCCGACAGTCTGCAGATGCGGTTAGGGATGCATTCTGGTATGCAGTTTAGGGACATTACATTGTAACCATCCTCCAAGAGTCCGCGAATGAATACCAGGCAAACGCTCTGGGTTGAATCACTACATGGGTTGAGTCAGTCGGGTGGCGGAGGGCGTCGCAGGCGGTGTGTGTGAAGCTGAATGAGTGTTGTTTACAATTTACACTCGTGGCGCCCTCCGCCACCTGACTGATTCAACCCATGTAGTGATTCAACCCAAAACGTTTGCTTGGTACCGGTTTTCAGGTCCCTGTGTTGCGGGAATTGTTGGCCTGAAGATGCCTCGTTATTGCCTGTACGTTACTGCACTATGCAGTCATATTGGTAGTGATAAGTGATTGAGAAATAAAGCACGAAGGTTCTCACTGCTTTGAATTAGATTCGGAGACTCAGTGAACACGGCGTCGAGAATGCAGTCACACGGGGAAGGTAAGGTACTTCAAGGAACAACGCTTCCGAGTCCTCAGCACTAGTACGTCTGACGACCCCGCCTTCTCGTTTCGGCAGTTAACAAGATTCATCTATCGCAATCAGCGGCTGAACTGTTAACTCTAGCCAGTGATGCTTTTCTGCTGGAAAAGAGGGGTGAAACGATGATCAAGGCAAGTCAGCCGCCAGTTGACCCGGGAATGACTGATTATGCCTGCGAATATGATGCGACCCTTATATACACATCCGGAAATGAATTCCTTGTGAACAGGGAAAGGGGATGATGACGACCTTCTGGCTGACCGGCGTCAACTCGCCGCAGCCACAGTGACGCAGAACTCTGCTGGGACGTACCGAGTACATGGAGTATATTCGTACGAGTACACGAATTTTTATACTGCTCTACACTCTGTTTGACTATCTGTATGAGGTAGGGACTCTGGAATGGGCCACTTGACTTTCCCGTACCCTGGATGGGCCACCGGGTGGATGGGCCACCGGGTGGCAGGGAGCGCTCTGTCGTCAACTAATCGAAAACTGACGAGTCACTGTGTAGTCAGCGACCTCTATAGTGTACATTCTCCAACCGTCCAATGGAGCTTTTTTATTCCGTTTTTTAAACATGTTCCCATAACTTTTCTTCACATCTGATACGCGTTCCACCGGAATTATCGATTATTCTCTGCCATTTAAGACATTGTTTATGGCCAAAAACTGTGTGAAAATTCTGATTCCAGGGTGGCCCATTCCAGGGTCCTGGAAAGTCAAGTGGTCCATCCTAGGACCTCTATCTCACACCGTACGAGGGCAATGTCGCCGAAGAACCCAATTAAAGGATCACCCAGTTCTTGCTGGGTTTTAACCCGCCGTGCACCATATAAATGCCTGGAATACCTGGAGTCCTACCTGAAGGTGACAATTCATGCAGATCACAGCGACACACTGTCTTTCAATGGATCTGCTTCAAATCACACATTCGCATCGTATAACCGTGGTCACTAACCTCCACTGATCGGTCAGGCATTGCCGACGCAATTACGGCTTGAGGATCGCATGGCTGATTTGTCACTTTTCCTTTTTGCGTTCCATCAGCACAGCGGTAATATGAACTATTTCTAAACTACCCTTTTCTCAAATTCAGCCCTCGCGCTCAACTAACATTCCCACATCCCGCCATGGTCAGTCTGCGTATTCGTCGTGTCTTCATCCGGCCGCGATGGTGGTCATCTTCCTCATTTCTCCTGGCCGTCATAATCCTCATCCTCACCTTCAACTGTCTTGTGATTCTATTCTACACCCTCATCGCGCCGGCCTGGAGGACTCGCAACACCGGCAGCGACCCCACAACCGCCTCACTGTGGGATGACGTGCAGGAACCCGAGCCGGACTGCGGGGAAGGCAAGGGGAAGCTGCTGAATACCGACTGGATTTTGAAGCTGATTCAGACGGCGTCGAAAATGCTCCGCAATTACCGGCGGAAAAATTTGCAACGGATGGAACGCGGGGAACGGGGAACGGCCTTGGCGGAGGACGACATTTTCACGCTGATGGAACCGCTAGTGACCTTCATCAGTGATCCTAAGAACAAGAGTCCCGACTTTATGAAGATGCTGCCGCAGTTGATGACGTTGTGGTTCAAGGTCCAACGATCCGGTATGTTCTCCCCCAGTGACAGCGGCATGAGCGGTGACGTGACCGGACTCGGAGGTGGACGGCCGGCGGACGTCGGTACGTTGCCACGGATGAGCAACGATGCAGGACAGCCACCGCCACCAGAATTGAACATGGAAATGCTTAATCAACTGCTCTCGCTTTTGCCAGTCTTGAAGACCTGACCAGGCGAATTCGATCTACTGCAGGTTTCCTGTAGGGGGAGTTTTGTTGCTGTGCTGATTCCTCCGTCGAACGTTGCTAAAGAATGACATGGCCTCTCTCGGTCTTCTTTGACAAGATTATTATTCGGCGGATATTGACAGGTTCATGCAAAAGTACCTACTCTATATTTCTCATTCTCCAACTAATTCACACTCGAAGACATGCACAAAGTGTACCATTACGTTCCAGTTAAAATGTTATTTCGCTTCCGGTTTTTTTCCGACAATATAACGTACACAGCGGATTTCACTAGCGCAGTATTGGACGTTAGAGAAGGCAAAGCTGTTACCAATCAGTCAATCAAGCAAAACGCTAACACACTGAGGTGGATAGGGATTCAGTTTTAGGGGGATGTGAGAGCACCCGGGTGGTGGAATGCACTCCGGCGGTGCGTTCGATGCACGTAGGAAGGGGCAGTGAGCGGGATATTTGGTAAACGGTTTCTCATCGGACTTCTTGCCACATATGTCCTGAGTGCCACCGACTGAAAGTAAAAAGACACAAGCTAAAACCAAAACAAGCAACTGCATACGAATGTAGTAAGTTGAGCTTGCATAGTGCATAGTCACGTCCTACACTGCTGGTGACCACCGTAGTTAGGGGCGTAGTTGTAGTTGGGGCATATATCATGGAACCTAAGAAATGCATAACACTGTCAGACGTGCCATAGAGTGGAGATAAAACTACTTCGTCAATTAAATAATTAATTAATTCAAGGCAACTGACCCGTCCCACTGAATCCGGTCAAATATCCCTCCTATCCAGTCAGTGCGCCCGGCTGCGCGTTGTATCCAAAGTACTAAAACAACACATCCGGATAAGTACAATGCGACTTCACCAAGAGGACAGCGAAACGACGATAGACAGCAAAGAGTAATTAGTTATATTTACTGCGCTGTTGCTTATGGAATATGCGGCCCAAGGCCGAGGCAGCCATTGGCAGCCGTGCCAATCAAAACTCCAGCCAGCGGGAGACACCGCAAAACTACGGACATCTTAATTTTTTCGTGCAAAAAATGAAGGAAGTGAAGGAAATGAAGGACAAGGAAGTGATTTTGCGTTCAATAATAATGACGAAGAAACAGGGACTATTTTAAGGGAGAATTAAGGTTTACACAAGCACCCCAAAATCAATAATAACGTTGTAATATACTTTATAATACTGTTTTGCTTTCATTAACCGATACGCAAAGAATAGAAATTATTAATCTTCTACGAATATACAGCCATAAAATGTCAAAAAGTGTGTAAACCTTAGGCCATTTAGATTTACACACAATGCTTTAGTTTTACACATTTTGTGTTAGGTTTACACACTATAATAGTCCCTGCGAAGAAACCTTTATCGGCGTGTCTCACAATACGGTGCATGTACTGCGGCATAGCTTCAAGCAATGAGATCCTGGATCGGTGATGAGGATTCGGCAGTTTTTAAAAGGTGGACAGAAGTGGACGTGGGTGGGTGGACGTGGGTGGGTGGACGTGGTTGGGTGTGGGTCGTTGTGGATGGGCATGGATAGTGGGGTTGGGTTTGATTATTGCTGTTGAGCCAGTCAGTTCATGTACCAAAATGGACTATACATTATATTTATAAAAAAAAACGTCAAAGCCATTGGTCAGATAGATTTCAGTGGTGGGTTTAACATGGACGGGCGCGGGGTTAGCCCCCCCCCTGTTGCTTGCAGGTTGACTTGGCACAGTTGCCGTGCGGGCGAATTTTTTGGCTCCTCTCATTGGGTCGGGTTGGTTTAGGTTTTGATTTGATCATAACAAGACCATTCATGGCAGAGGAAAGAACAGCAACTTACCATTCGTAACAAACACTGCCTCTGTGCATTGAAGGGCAACATCAGGCGCGTACTCACAACCCACTCCCACCCACGTCCATCCACCACTACCATGTTCACCCTCGTTCACCCATGCTCACCCTCGTCCACCCTTGTTCATCCACTCACGCCCACTTCCGCCCACCTTTTAAAAACTGCCCTAGGATTCCTTGTGTGCATACCGTAACCTCCCGATCTCAAGGGACACATTTTGCCCTACCAGTTAATTTGATCCACCCGGATCTTTTCTGTTCATCACCGTTTGCTATTGTTCACCTACAATCAATCAATCAACTGATTCAATGTGAGCGTCAAGAAATTCCGCTTTATCAGTCAATCAATCGCTGCCAAGTTGCTCTTAAATTTCAACCAATCACGACACAGTGAATCCGATTGAACAGTCAACCGATGACTGGAGGGGGTGGGGCTTAACTGTCCCTTGAGATCGGGGGAATACGGTACATATATACAAACAAGATTGAAGCTGCTACTTCCTATCGTATAAGTCATTTAAATTGGCTATGTTACACGCGCTGCTGTACCTGTTCAACGCCTGATACGTAGTTAATGTGAGCATTATTATTACTTTTATTACAACACAAAGTATTTTGTATATGCACCTTACATATCATGCGAGCCTTTTCTTCTGCGCCCGCATTTCTTTTAGTCAGTACATAAATACAGTTTAGTAGAGCCCCTAAATAGCTCAATCAGATTTATTTTAAACAGAAGTATTTCCGTTATAACGAATATTCTAGCATACAGCTGTGCCGCGGTTACTTTGAGGGTCGCTCATTGAGTTCTAGTGGGCGACCCTCAAAGTAACCACGGCACAGCTGTAACTGCTAATTGGAGTGAAATATGATGACAAGCTAAAAAAACTGCTATAGTTCCATTCACTTTTTCATTCCAGACTTTTAACATTCATAAAAAAAAAAATTTCTCGTTGCCTTCTCGCAATGTCAACTGAAACTAGTACGGCCCTTAAACAAGCATGTAAGCGTCAAGTTGAAGCGGAAACTTACGTCAAGTCCCAGCAGCACTCCTCGTGCTAGTTCTTTAATGCCCAGAGTGATGTTGACCGGCGTAATGTTTACCGATAAGGATATTAACATTTTGTGATGTGTCGGGATGGCAGAATAAATCACATTATCCAGATCCGTTCCATAATCAGTTGAGACCGGGGAAGAAAAGGTCCCGGTCAGAAGTAGCAGGAGAGCTGTTGAATTGAGAAAATGAGCCATAACGACATAATATTATAATATTGTAATATTATCAAGCTATGCCTGCAAATCAATACACTCGATTGAAGTTCATATATGGGGAATGACATTTGGCTTCACGCGGTCCACATATGTCGGAGCTGATGTTCCGTCATGACCTTGAACACATCTGTGACCTTCCTGGAACTGGACTCGAACTCAATCAGAATAAAGGAGGTGTAAGTATGTGATTCGTGGTTTTTGCATTGCCGTCGAGAAACGAGCACTTGGTTGAATCGGCTGAAAATCATGCCAAACGCGAATTTCCAAGTTCCTGTGAATTTCTACGAAGTACCTGCACGTACTACACATGTGGCAAAAACCTTATGCTAACCGAGTTAGGCCATTTAACTCGTACTGGCCACATGCATAGAGCGGATATTTAAGTATTTCGTGTTGTTATCTAAAAATTTCTTCAATTTATCTAAAATTATATTCCAACCCATACAGAGTACAGGGTACAGGGTACAGGGTACAGGGTACAGGGTACAGGGTACAGGTTACAGGTTACAGGTTACAGGGTACAGGGTACAGGGTACAGGGTACAGGGTACAGGGTACAGGGTACAGGGTACAGGGTACAGGGTACAGGGTACAGGGTACAGGGTACAGGCACAGCAGTAATCCACACGGCATATACCGACACACTACCGTGGGTCTGTGTATCACCCTCATGGTCCATTCCCCCTTGTTGTTTATAAAATCACAAGGATTATTTTCAGTTAAATCCGTAGACCGTTGCTAATTTCCTATTTCAAGTCACTTGCGCTATTTTCATAGGTCATTCATTACATGGTGTCGCTGTTGTTTACACCGCTGAGCTTATTTACGAATTAGCATTCCGTTTTATTATCCCCGATCCAAAGATTGAGGAATCGAAACAAACGCTGTAAAATTGATCTGTCCGCACGATGACATTCATGCTCTGTCTGACCCCGACGAGGGTAGCTCCTCCCGCAATCGATTACGAAAAGTAATCAGCACGCTGAGAGAGCAGAGCGTAGCATACCTGCGCGCTCATCGATCGCTCCAGTAACTTAATCCACAATTTTTCACGGCATGCATGGACATTTGTATATGCTCATAAACATTGCCACGATCGATATATTATACATCTCTCACCTCCGACCGTGCATCATACCGTGTTCGCTCAAGTCCACACACATTCAAATCCGGCATGTACATACACAACCAACCTCTCCGTGTTGCCCTCAAAAAGCAAACCCTCCGAGAGCATTTCCTAAAATTATGATTCCCCTTTTTCCCCGTCAATTCGACGCGATATAGTTAGATGGGTCCAACTTCTCAGAAGCGAGACTTTTCCACCGCAAATGACTGCAATCAATCGTCTTCCATCAGGAGGGCCTCTTCTCCTGGTGCTGCTGTTGTTGGGGAGGTTGACCGACTGCCAGGCACAGGAAGGACTGACGGAGGCAATGTGGAACATCACCAGCGGTTTACGAGTTTCCACTAATCCCCACGACGCCGGTTGCGATGCGAGTCTCCCCGCGAGCTATTGCATCCCGAAGTTTGAGAGTATCAACCAGATATCCTCCTTGACATGTGCTCGAAGGGAATGCCGACCGGAAAATGCTGACATCAAGACCTTGACCGACGGCAATGCAAGAGCCGCCTTCGTCAGCAGGGATCTGAAGAATGAGCCCCTCGAATTGATAGCCAACCTTGAGGGAGTTTTTAACGTAGGTCCCCCCCCCCCACGCTCTTTTTCGTTAAAGTAAAATGACATTATAACTTGGGTTCCCCGTTGATTTTCCTTAAGGTTCAGACATGAAAACATTTTTCAGATTTTTCACTTCTTCTTGACTTTTTCCGGCAATCCTCCTGACCGCATCGTGATCGACCGAAAACTCGATCCGTCCCAGCAGACGTGGAGCCCTTGGAGGCTGTTTGCGCTAAATTGCTCCACCGCTTTCGGAATACGGCAGTACCAAGCACCGGGAGTGCTCAGTGAGTCCGGGGACACCGCTGGTTCCGTCCAGTGCAGCAACTTGCCGTGGTAAGTCTGTTGAAAAATAACTATCTAAATCCTCTTCCTGGCACTGGCAGAGATAATCTGCAGTATACCTTACTGACCTACAGGAAGATTGAATCGTTTTCCCCGCTGAGCTTCGTCGCGTGGAACATCCTGCTCGATCGACCGTTAGCGTTCGCTCTCGACCAAACCGACAATCCCCTGTTCGACCAACTGACCAGGGCAGCGTCCGTTCGCATCAGCCTTAGCGGTCACCTGATTGAATTGCCGGAATCGAGCACAACGTACGGATACAACAGTTACAGTGTCAACGAAATCAGGATTTTCGGCCGGTAATGGTGAAAACTGAAAATTGAAAATCAAAGTCACACTCAATGGTTTCAAAATCAGTCCAGCTGACTGGGTTCTCCACGATGAGCCCAATTGACTGGGTTCCCCACAATCAGTCCAGTTGACTGGGTCTCCACGATCAGTCCAACTGACTGGGTTCTCCACGATCAGTCCGCTGACTGGGCTTTCCACGATCAGTCCAGTTGATTGGGTTCTCCACGATCAGTCCAGTTGATTGGGTTCTCCACGATCAGTCCAGTTGATTGGGTTCTCCACAATCAGCTCAGCTGATTGGGTTGTTTCATTTTGTTAGGTGTGCCTCTGGCTTCCATCGCGTCGCCGGGAAATCCAACGGTTGCCAAAGATGCGATTGTCACCGTTTTGGGTCGATAAACCAAACTTGTAGTACACAAGGTATGCACGCTAAAAATGAGACAGGTTCCCGAAGAGTAGATACTACAGACTGAATGGCTGTTAATTTCTTAAGGGTATCCCCAAAAAATGCAATTCTCGATCCTACTCCCACTGCAAATTAATAAGGAAATAATGCACAATTATTTAAACTTGTGAAATTTAAATCTAAATGTGTATTATTTGTTTGTTTTATTTTCTTAATGCTTTGGTTACATTTATTTCGCAATGATGTCAGGCTATATCAAAAGAGCACATAATAATCCGTTAAGTCAAGGGTTTAATTTCCTTAGGTCAGATTGCAAATAAATTACTAGTACAATTTGAGTCAAGTTAAATCATCAGTGTCTGCGATAAATATTTTGTGAATTTTAATTATGGTGAAGGCTATGCTCATAAACCCGCACAACCTTTCTCTATGCTCGCAACCCCGCACAACCTGTTTAATTATCAATTGCTACATACACAACCTTTTTTCGCCAATTGTTGAACACAACCTTCAGCTATGTAAACAACCTTTTCCCGGAAACCCGTCAAAGGAAATAATTAAGGTTGTTGCCACGCAAAATCTTCGTTGATACAGGCAACGCCTTCCTGCATATTGCAAAGCCGTCCCAATTCGGAATATTTGTTTGTGTGTCGTCGTATTAAAAAGCGTTTACGATCTGTAATATGTCACGTACTTCACTAAGCATTACTTCCACTGCAACTATTTCAACCAGAAGTATTTAAAAAATAATCCGCCGGAAAGGGTTTTGCACATAACTAACGGTTGTGTGAATTTTGAGCATAGCTAACGGTTGTGTGGGGTGTGAGCATAGCTAACAGTTGTGTGGGTTGTGAGCATAGCTAACGGTTGTGTGGGTTGTGTGGGGTGTGAGCATAGCTAACGGTTGTGTGGGTTCTGTGGGTTGTGAGCATAGCTAACGGTTGTGTGGGTTGTAGGCATAGCTCTATTCTTTAAATAGGATTGGATTCACTAGTTAAATCATCAATATTTACGACAGCTGTTTTAAGAATTTACTTATTCAAACTGTGAATTAATTAAGGTTTGATTTAAGTTAAATCGTCAAAATTTATGGAAGCTTTTTCATGAATTTAAGCACCTAAATGTGTTATCCAACTTGCGGTTATTTTATAATCAACCGATGGGGTCATATCTAAATTACCTTTTATTTATGTTTCAATTACATGTTTCGCTTAATTGGCTGCCGTAGGAATCTGCACGTGCAAGACGCTCTTCACCGGCAGCAAGTGTTCCGAATGCAGCCTCGGCTACTTCAACTCCTCCGCCGGCTGCATCCCGTGCGACTGCGACGCCCTCGGGACCGGCGGCGACGGTTGTGACGCGGACAGCGGGGTCTGCCGGTGTCGTGCCGGGTTCAGCGGAACGCGCTGCGACAACTGTCCTCGCGGGTCGTACCTCCT
The DNA here is from genome assembly GCA_001579985.1 of Hypsibius dujardini. Lineage (NCBI taxonomy): Eukaryota > Metazoa > Tardigrada > Eutardigrada > Parachela > Hypsibiidae > Hypsibius > Hypsibius dujardini. The sequence goes on along the minus strand of LRSR01009788.1, from coordinate 48,707 downwards.
CGGTCGCGTTTGCACACCGTGCGGGTGCAACCTCTCAGGCACCACCGAGGATCGCTGCACCGGATCGGGAGCCTGCTTATGTAAGGCCTCCGTGACGGGAGTAAAGTGTGATGTCTGTCGGGACGGCTACACCGATCTCAGCGGAAGCAACCCGAACGGCTGCACGCGTAAGCCCACCCAGAGTTTATTCTCTGTGAATGGAATGTCACAGGAATAGAATTATGCAATATATGTATTTGTTGATTGACGGTTGTATTACTGCGGACCTCCTTCGCATTTCTTATAATTGATTATTTTTTCTGCACCTGACAGCTCGATCCGTTCCTGTTTTGCATCTCGCCGCCCCGGAGCAGCCCAATCGTTCTCTGAACAATCGCGACCTGGTTCAGTTCAACGCTAGCAACAACATAACCGCCGAGATGGAAATGGGGAATAACACCATAAATGCCAGCAGCACTAACAGCAGTCATTATGCCAGTGATAATGCCAGTTCCACCGTGCTGCCGGGGATGCTTGTCATCCGGCCGTTCGATGCGGTCACGCACTCCTCTTCGGTGGTCGATGGTTCGGTGGTGTACCCGTGGCTGATTGCGATTACCGTCCTGCTCATTATCGCGCTGTTGATTGCGCTTGTACATTTCATTTTTTACCTGCGGCGCCGTTCCTGGCAGAAGACTTATGTGCCCCGGCAGGTTCCAGAGTTTTTGGCCGTTGATCCAGCGACTAAGGCGAGGAAAAGTGGCACCATTGTATCTGCATCTCTGCCTGTGCCTTTGTCTGTGGCTCTGTCCTGATTGTGTCTGTATCTGTATCTGTGCATCTGTGTATATCTGTTTGTGTGTGTCTGTGTTTGTGTCTGTATATGCATTTGTGCCTGTGTCTATGTTTGGGCCTGTGCCTGAGTCTGTATCTGTGTCTGTGTCTGGGTATGTGTCTGTGCCTGTGCCTATGTTTGGGCCTGTGCCTGAGTCTGTATCTGTGTCTGTGTCTGGGTATGTGTCTGTGCCTGTGTATGTATCTGTGCCTGTGTTTGGGTTCGGGCCTCTGTCTGTGTCTGTCTGTGTCTGTCTTCTTAACAACACGTTTTTTGGGTGGCTAACGGAGTACCGTTCCACCGTCTTTAGCATCCGGATTATGCACGGAAACGTCCGGAACGGACAAGCGCCAAGCTCACCGGCTACTTCTACAATCCGGATTACGCTATCGGCGCGTTGACGCCCGGTCTCCAAGGGAGGAGGGGAACGAACACAAACAGGAACGACGGCGAATATGATGCCGATCCCGGTAATCGAGACTTCGACGACGACGACGCAGTCAATAACAATCCCGCTAGTCGAGGTCGGCGGCCGATCGATCTCACCCGTGAACCCGCACCGGTAAGATTCACACCTAATATTTACTCACTAGTAGCATTGCTGTTCTTGGTCGTATTGAGCGGGAGCTTGCCCGTTTGTGGCTTGACAAACGCATACTCTACCTGTCCGACTGTTTGTCTGTAAGCAGCCGTCAATTCGTACTGTTCTAATTCCAATTCCAATTTTGTTTTCAGACGGGACTCATGTCGCTACGGCCACACGGCCAGTCAAATCAAAGGACAATAAATAATCAGCCACTTTCAACCATTTCCGGCGGCATTGTCAATGAAAATTTTAACCAGTCGGATGAAATCTAAATTTTATAAAGAATGAAGGATTAAACTGTTCAGTTTTATCAATTGATAAGAAGAAATACCGCGTTGTACGTAATTAAAAATGTAGAACTACGTACTGTCTCTCTCGAAGCAATCTCCGCCAACACGAGACAATCAGTCCAATTATGTCTTACTTGCTGACCGACCCTCCAGTAAAATACGTGAAAATGTTTCCCACAGTATAAAATTTCTTTTGCTTCTCCGGCACGTAATCGTCATAGGCGGCCAAAAAGAAGTTTCCGGCGACAGGCTCGCCCAAGCTATGTTTCTCGGCGAAGGCCTGAACCGTGAATTTTCGTCGACCTCTGATTTGAAGACTGCTGGATGGACAACCCTCGGGCGTAATCTTTCCTGGCTGCTTGTACAGCAAGAATACATATCGATGATTACCTGCAAAAATAGTAAACAAATCTGTGGCCTCTTTATTGGCTTACACGCCTACTGTCTGTTTGTATGCCTGCCTGCTTGTATGCCTGCCTGTTTGTCTGTCTCCCTGCTCGTTTACCTGTTTATCTCTCAGTATTTGTTTATGTTATCTATCTCTCTGCCTGTTTGTCTGTAGGTCTGCGTGTCTGTCTACGTGTCTTTCGGACTGCTTGATTGTCTGTTGGTATTTGTGTTTGTCTGTGTGTCTCTTTGTGTGCCTGTGTGCCTGTGTGCCTGCCTATCTGCCTGTCTGCCTGTCTGTCTGTCTGTCTGTTTGTCTGCCTGTCTGTTTGTCTGCCCGTCTATTGCTTTAAACCCGGAACTTACCAGTATCTTTTAAAGGACCACATTCGACGTAGTCAGCCATGACATCCCCTTGCCCAACTATGTTTCCCGGAATATTGACCACCAAAAAGTGTTTCCAGCCAGTGTTTTTAGTACCAGGATTTGCAATTCCTCCGGGAGTGTCCGGGTCTGTGTGATTATCAAATCCAATGACCCACCCATATGTCTAAGACAGACCAGACGAGGGGATCATTACACCACGATGTCGACGACCAACCTGTCATGCACAGCGTATACAACTCCTTCTCATCCGCTGTCCAGGTCACGTCCGGCTTATCTTTCACCTGTCTTGGTGTCAATTCGTTGCCCAAACTCGCCTCAACACCCGACGGAAACTTGACCTGGTAGCATGACATAACAACCTTGCAGTGAGGAACCTCACAACCTTGCAGTGAGGAACCTCATAGTTGAAATTAGTCGTTGTAAAGACCTTACCTGTAGTACTCCGTCAGGTGCCGTATTCGCGACCAGGGGAATCAGCCCGTGTTCCTTGAACTTACTCTCCGCCATTTTGAGTCCAATTGAGTCTGAAAAATTTAAGGTGATCTCTGGCGTGTTTGGAACTTGATGGGAAATTACCTGGAAATTAGGAAAACTGAGGTGTTACTGCAGCTCGTACCATCTGTCTGCAATATGCCTCGTCAGAACCGCTCAGAAACATACAAATCGATATTTCCCGACAAAATCATGATTTGTCTCTTGAGAGGAGTACACAGTGGGCGTGTGTGCGTGGGTATGTGTGTGATTGGGTGGGTATGTGTGTGGTTGGGTGGGTGGTGGGTGGTAAGGATTGGAGACAGCTGTGGATGAGGGGAATACTCTCGCGGTCTATCGTCTCGCTGGGAGAGCATTTTTTTCACAAGGCTGAACTCTCATTGACCATACCACAAACTGTGAGGAATCCTAGGACGGAACAAGAACCAATTTCTATCACGAACTAATTATAGCCCAACAGAGTGACGACAAAATCAGTAATAGTGCAAAAGCAGTAGTTCAAGAAGCTGGCATAAGACAAACGAAAAATCGCAGTCTCGTACACGAAATAATTTGCTTAGGACAACAGCGCCAATTCTGGGAGCAAAAACTGTTAAGTGTCGTTAAGCGAACAATATGACTCAAAATCATGACAGTAAATAGTATCTATACTCTAGTATCTAGATTCTAGGGTAGAATTCATCGAAGTGGTGCAGCGCCCAGACCGGAATGCCCACGACCATGTCCTTTTCCACCAAAATTTCCTTTCCCGCCTGATCATGTAGGATGTAGTTCTCCACGGCCTTGCGCTCCATCCGGGGGACAGGATTGTAGAAGCGCAGCGTTTCAGCAATCACAGCCGACAGATAGTCTGACTGGTCCAATACATCATACGGAATATCTGCGTCGCAACTGATATTGAGCTCCCTCGGTTTGAAGGTTTTCCGCACCAGATCGCGTACTCGCTTCCACGGACCACCTTAGAGGCAGGACAAGAAGTTGGACATGACCGGGTGGGTTGTCTTGACGGACCGACTATTGTAGAACGTGGAATGTCGGACCATGATGTCTTTCAACAGGACCGGGTTCCCGACGATCAAGCTCGGTTTCGCGCCCTCGTAAATGCTAAACATCAAAGCACGTTAGAGTACAGCTTTCATTGGCTTCAAGATTGGTCTCATTGCTTCTTCTCACTGTTGTGATTTTCTTTTATTAGAAAAGAGGAACCATGTCTTTATCTGTTTGTTGTCTCGTCAGACTGAGTGTCTGTGTGCCTCGTGCGTGTCTGACTGCCAGCCTGCTGCCTGTTTGTCTGTCTCGGTTTGTCTGTCTGTCTGTCTGTCTGTCTGTCTGTCTGTCTGTCTGTTGGTCTGTCTGGTTGCCTGTCTACCTGCCGGTCTGGTTTGCCCGTTTGTCTGCCTCTTCCATGCCGGTTCGCTTGTCGATCTCTTGTCTGCCTGTTGCGTGCGCCATTTAATTAAATTTTAAATCGAAAATGACTGCTGAAGAATGACTTGTACTCATAACCAATAGACATGGCCGAATTTTTTCAGTCGCTCCTCCTCACTGACGTGAAAGGAGTAGAAGAACTGCTCCAGATACGTCCCAAACAGCGGAAGCAGTCGCGGCCCAGGCACTCCCCGTTCCGCCCAATATCCATGCGTACGTGTGTGAGAAAACTACACAGGAGAAAATCAACTCAAAAATTGCATTGCGAAAATGACGGACCAATACTAGTAAAATAAAAGATGACAGACAAATACTAGTAAAATACTAGTGATCTTAAATTGGTCCAGTCTTTGAGTAGGTCATCCAATTTTTAACACAGACGTTTGCCTCATCCTCTTCAAAGACCTTACCAGTACAGACAGATGACGAAGCCTACGAAAAAACAGCATGAAATAAAAATGACTCACTTTTCTGATGTCGAACTGTCGATTTCTGATGAAACCTAGTAAACATGTTTAGTTACGCGAGTGTTTCTATTTTGTTGTTCGTTTGTTTTTTGTTATTCTGGTTTTTGCCGCTAATCATGATGTTGGACATTTGAACTTCACCCTTGAGCGGCTAAGCAGGCGCCGGGCCAGTACAGCGTTAGACTACTTACTTTGCAAATCTTGGCACGGTGGAAAATATTATCCGTCCGTAATCGTTTTGTATACAAACATACCGAAAACAAGTTACAAACACTCGTCAAATGAACCAAAATAAGGTTACGGTATTTTCCTGGTCCCAACCACTAGGCCAGTTTGGTATTTAAAACCCGAAAACGCGATGTGATTCTCGTATTAGTTCCGATTCATACATTTGTCTTACAATAATCGAATCCAATAGATCTAAAATGGCAACTTCTCGCGCCGTAACTTTTACATGCATGATGGTTCTTTTCTTTGTGGCCAATGTAGTGTATAGTGCGCCCTCTGGAACAGGGTGTGGTCCAGGTCGCTCCGTCAGTGGTGGAGCCGGGGACAACATGGACGCGAAAGTGCAAGGATGTCCAAACAAGCAGAGCTGGGAAGCTTGCTGTGCCGCTTGTGGAAGCGCGCTACAGTCATCAAACTCCATGAAATCCGTACGTCTGGTGTCTCTTGATCATGGTGACATTCATAATAAATGTCTTCTTTTCTGTAGGGTTGGCATTGTGAGAAGGACGCCTTTTCGACCGGAATATGGCTAAAGGGATGTCAGAAGACGAAAACTTGTGGAATTTGATGCTCCAGATTTAGCGGCGATGTACATAACACTTTTCTTGGAACAACTAGTCCTAGTTCAATATTCTCTCATTTTTCGAGATAAATCATACTGAAGATCCAGATTTTTTACCCACTCAAAATGGGAGGACTTGAACCGGAGCCTTCTGGTACTAAGTATTAGTAAAATACATTGTTATTGTTTCTATGGATTTACGGTACAGTAGTGTTATTTTATCGTGTAATTTTAATTTTACCGCGTGATCAAAAGTAAAGTATCGAGTTAAATAAACTGGCAGAGTACCGGCACAGAACTAGTACTGTACCTACCGGTTCCCTTGCACACGCACCAAACCGTGCCTGACAACAACACAAACGTCCAACCGAATCCGTCAGGCTCAAACTGACGAATCGGATCGGATCGGATTCAGAAATGGCGGAGTGGATGGTTTTGATTCGCGTGCCAGCGAATCAAGGCAACAGAGATGTTCTGGCGGCGAGTTTCCCAGTACTATTAGTTCGAACCTGGACCGGGTGGTACCTGAGATGGCGTACCGATACTACAGTACTCGATAGCGCTCCGAAAGTGAGAAACATCGAGACATCGCAACTACTTTTTATGCAGAAATCCCCTACTTGCATTACAGGACACTTTAGCCGCTGAATAGCTCTGATTACCGGGCACTAATTCTATCAATTCCTTGTCTACAGTCAACGACAAGATTGAGTGTAATTGAGGGTTCGGGGGATGGGCAAAAGGGACGGAGCAGGGGGTGATTTTCAAGCAATCGAACAATCAATCACCTTACTCGCAGCAGTTGTTTGTTCCATTTTCAAACAAAGAATTTATTGTCCAGTTTATGCAAAGGATGAAAGCTATGTACAAAATGGATGAGAATTTAAAATTTCATGACATCACCGAGCTGAAGAAACATCAAAAACAAAAAGCAGCACCGGAAACAAAATTGGTAGAGAGCAAACAATCGAGCAATCAACCGATATCGTATATGAACAATAAAACTTATCAAACAATCGAGCAATCAATGGAAGCCGGTGTAGATTGAAAAACAGAAACAAGAAAACGGAACAGTCAACACAATCAAGCAATCTCTCATTACTTTGCAAAAATATCAAATCCACACAAGGATTTTAAAATAATTTAGCATATTTAAACAAAATGAAACAGCGGAAATTGCATTGAAAATTTGAATTCACTCTGAAAAGGCATGGTTAAAAATAGGAAAAAGTAGAAACAAAGCAACCGCTGCAAGTCGAGTGGTTGATTGTTCGATTGTTTGAAAACCACCCCCTACTCCGCCCCTTTTGCCCATCCCCCGGACCCTCCATTACCCTCAATCTTGTCGTTGACTGTATTGCTTCGGCCAGAACAAGCGCTTTAATAGTGTCTACATTCTCTTGCACGTTGATACCGCTATTATCTTTGCCGAATTGATAATTTCATCGAATTAATAATTTATTATTGAACTCAAAAGATGTATAAATTATTGTAAAAAGAGTTTCACACAGCAAGAACAGTTTCACACAGCTACATGTAACAATCCGATGCGTCATTGGTGTTTCTGAGTCCATGCGCTGTATGGAGCTATGGCGGTTCCCGCCAGCTACAGCACGGTAGGGGTCGCGTAGGGTGCTCGCTCCGACTGGGTTGCTGGGGAAGATGAGGAGCCCGGCGGCGGCGCCCCAGACGACGACGTTGTCTGTGTCTGTGACGGTGGGATGTTGGCTGTCCCGGCTACGGATACTCCGCACTGACAGCCCCGAGGAATTCTCATTTGATCAACGTGGATGCCGAATTCGGAGGAGTACACCATCATCTGCTGCAGGACGAAATGTTGCATGCACTAAGTTGCCACCTGCTGGTCCGTGTACCGACATGTCCGATTGCTGGAAAATATCAGGCGTAACTTATACAAGAGCGCCACCGAGCTTGAACTTAATTCCCGACTGGGTGCCATGCCGTAGTTGAATGTGGGTCTTGCAGTAGTAATTAAGGTTGTCTATACGTGTATCTTTGACTGTGTCCCAATCTCTAAGGTTGTCTGTGCTTGAACTTTTGTCTTGATCCTAGGCTTTAGGATTGTCTTTGCGTGTATACTTGACTGTGTTTAAGTTTCTAAGGTTGTCTAAACCTGAATCTTTGTATCAGCGCCAATTCGGGGAGCAAAATCTGTTAAGTGTGGTTAAGCGAAGAAAAGAACTCAAAATCATAGCAGCAAGAAGTATCTAGACTCTTATGAGGAACCAATTTTAATAAGGCAGTTCATTGAACTGATGAATGGGAAGGTCAGTTGATTTTCAGCTTCCGGACGCCCACCAAGACCTTGTCGCGACCCCACAGCGGACGTCCGGTGGGGAAAAACTTGAGCGGCACCTTCGTTCCTACGGTCTTCATTAAGCAATAAGCTCGCAGGATTATCATCAGCGCCATCTTGGTTTCCATGATTGCGAATCGAGTGCCGATACAGTTCGTGGCCCTACACAAAATAAGCAAGACAAACAGAGAGAGAGAGAGACAGACAGACGGGCACAAATACAAAAGAATAGGAATAACAAAAGGCAGATAGACAAACTAGCAGACAGGCAGGCAAGCAAGCAGGCAGACAGTCGGGCAGCAGACAACAGGCAGAAAAGATGGATTCAAAAACGGAGAGAGAGACAGACAGATAGGTAGGCAGGCAGACAAACAGACAGATAGAGTGGCAAGTGAGCTTACTGATTCCAAAAGGCAGAAACGGTACTGGATCCACGTTGGCGAATTTTGAGCGAGCCCGTTTCTTACAACCGTCCTCATAAAAGGCTTAAAGACAGCTCATTGCCACTGTTGCTAAACATCAAAACACGTTAGAGTACAGCTTTCATTGGCTTCAAGACTGGTCTCAATGCCTCTTTTCACTGTTGTGATTTTCTTTTATCAGAAGTGAAGAACCATGTCATTATCTGTTTGTTGTCTCGTCAGATTGAGTGTCTGTCTGTTTCCGTCTGCCTGCCTGTCTTGTCTTAATATCTGTCAGTCTGTTTGTCAGTCTGTTTGTCTGTTTGTTTGTTTGTCTGTTTGTCTGTCTGCCTGTCTGCTTGTCTGGTTGCTCGTTTGTCTGCCTCCTGCATGCCGATTTGTCTGTTGATCTCCTGTCTGCCTGTTGTATGCTGCAGTTTTGCCGCAGGGCAGTCAGCCGGTCAGTTCTTTCTCTAGGACAGGCCTCTGATCCGTGACATTAGGTGATCAAAGATAAATCGATAAAAAATACGGAAAAATACTGACTCAACTCAGCTATCAACGGACGCCGAGTAATTTTGGATGTTTTTGTTCGGGCGTTCCCTATCACACGTGTCATGTACTGTACGTAGAAGACGAAGTTACCCAAAACGTTACAATTCACTGCCCGTGATAAACATTTAATTAAATGTTAAATCGAAAATGACCACTGTCGATTGACTTGTACTCTTACCCATAGACATGGCCGAATTTTTTCAGTCGCTCCTCCTCACTGACGTGGAAGGAGTAGAAGAACTGCCCCAGGTACGTCCCAAACAGCGGAAGCGGTCACGGCCCAGGCCTAACATCCATGCGTCACTGTGAGAAAACTACACAAGAGAAAATCAACTCAAAAATTGCATTGAAAAAATGACGGATCAACACTAGTAAAATACTAGTGCATGATCATGAAATTCGTCTAGTCCGTGAATAGGTCATCCAATTCCATTGTCGTTATATATGATTTTTAACACAGAGACGTTTGCCTCATCCTCTTCAAAGACCTTACCAGTACAAACAGATGATGAAACCGGCAAATGGGCACCATACTAGCCGGCCGGTCAGATGGAGGATGATGAACATGGCCACCAACAGTCCCGCGATCGTTCCCTTCCACAACCAGTTCGCAAACAGACAGACAGACGACCGATCCCACAGGATCCGGATGCGTGGCCACATATTGGATTCCCAGCCGGAAACTACAGAGAGTGAAGCCTAAATAAAAACAGCGTGAAATAAAAATATGTAACTCAAAATAACTCACTCTTCTTCATCGACTCAAAATGGAAGGACTTGAACCGGAGCCTTGTCTCAAAAAAGGTGGTACTAGTACTAGTAAAATACAGTATTGTTATTTCGTAGGATTTACGGTACGGGTTATTTTACTGTGTAATTTTAATTTTACCGTGTAATCAAAAGTTAAGTATCGTACAAATTAACTGGCGGAGTACCGATACCAATTCTATCAATTCCTTGTCTATTTTTTCAGCCAGAACAAGCGCGTTAGTTCGTTAGTACATTCTCTTGCATGTTGATACCGCTGTTGTATTTATCTTCTCGAAAAGCAAATCTGCGGTTAAAGCTATTCAAAATTGATTACTTAACAGGGCGATGATTCACGGATAGTCACTCTGTCATAGAGTAATCACAATCTCCATGTGCGACGGATGGTCGCTCTGTCAGAGAGTAATGACAATTTTCATGTGCGACGGATCTGTTTGTGGGACATGAGGTCACGAAATCAGCGCTCGTACCAGTACCAGTGACTGGTAGTAGTCAGGCACTTGCTAATAAGTTGCTATCGCTAGTCAACACGTAGCATACCGCTGTGTTGAACCTTCTGTATATTATTGTACAGAAGGTTCCGTATCTTTTGGCACTACGAGACGAGAATTTGGTTGTTAGGTTATTATGCTGAATCTTGATCCTTTATCCTTTATTAATCAAAATATCCACGTACCAGGTCGGATGAGTCATTTTGTTTTGCATAACCACGATGATATAAACCTTACTATGCCAGATGTGCATGAATTCTGAAATGGCAATTGTGTCGAGGGGACCAAAGTTGCCGACCGGCAAAACTTCCTATTTCATCGAATTAATAATTTATTATTAAACTCAAATAGATGTATAAATTATTGTAAAAGAGTGAACAGTTTTGCACAACTACATCTAATGACCTAATGCGTCATTGGTGTTTCTGTGTCCATGCGCTGTATGGAGCTGTGGCGGTTCCCGCCAGCTACAGCACGGTAGGGGTCGCGTACGGTAGAATACGGTTTGGTACGGTTTTATTGGAAGTGAGGAACCATGTCTTCATCTGTTTGTTATCTCGCCAGACTGAGTGTCTTTGTGTGTCCTGCGTCTCTGACTGCCAGCCTGCTGCCTGTTTGTCTGTCTCGGTTTGTCTGTCTGTCTGTCTGTCTGTCTGCTCTGTCTGTCTGTCTGTCTGTCTGTCTGTTTGTCTGTCTGCCTGCTGCGTGCGAAATTTAATTAAACTTTTAATCGCAAACGACCTCTGTCGATTGACTTATACTCATAGACAAAGCCGAATTTCTTCAGTCGCTCCTACAGATGTTAACGGTCCAATACCGGAGCGGTTTGGTTCGGTTTGAAGGATAAACCAGTTTGAGCTTTGTCAATTAAAATTTCAAACCGTTTAAATCGATTTGAACCAGTAATCGCAACGGTTGAAAAATCTAGCATACGATGATATAGTCAATTGAATTGACTTAAATCGGAAGAGCGGTACAAAATTTAGATAAAAAACCCAAATCTTAGAAAAGAAAAATGACAACAGATCAGCAACAGAGAATTCTCAACAACAGTTCAAAATTCACGATTAGTTCAAGTTAACGGCAGGGTCCCGGATACGCATCCAGCTTTTGCAGCACAAAAAGGCCTTCACAGCCGTAGACTTGAGCCGATTTCGGCAATCAGTGAAGATATTCTTCACCACAGAGAACCGAAAGCCGAAGGAGTTCGTTGAAATCAATGTATTTCCATAGAATTTTAAAGATTTTCCGAACCGAAAACTACAGAGAGTGAAGCCTATGTAAAAACAGCGTGGAATAAAAATAACTCCCTCTTCTGATGTCGATGATACCAGGTAAAGATGTTTGGTTACGCGGTTATATTTTGTCGTTTGTTGTTTGATGTTTGTTATTCTTGTTTTTCTCGCTAATTATGATTTTGAAGATTTGAATTTCCCCATAAACATGTTGTCCCGGATGTTTGTACAGCAGGAAGCAAAACAGAATCCTTGAGCGGCTGAGCCAGTACAGCGTTAGACCACTTACCTTGCAGACCTTGGTACGGTCGAAAATATTATCCGCAGCGTAATCGGTTTTGTGAACAAACATACCGAAAACAAGGTACAAACACTCGTCAAATGAATCAAAATAGGGTTACGGTATTTCACTCGTCACAACCACTAGGCCGGTTTGGTATTTAAAACCTAAAAACGCAATGAGGTTCTTGTATTAGTTCCGATTCATATATTTGTCTTACAATAATCGAATCCAATAGATCTAAAATGGCAACTTCCCGCGCCGTAACTTTTACTTGCATGATGGTTCTTTTCTTTGTGGTCAATATAGTGTATGGTGCGCCCTCTGGAACATCATGTGGTCCGGGTCGCTACATCAATGGTGGAGCTGGGGACAACATGGACGAAAAAGTGCAGGGATGTCCAAACAAGCAGAGCTGGGAAGCTTGCTGTGCCGCTTGTGGAAGCGCGCTACAGTCATCAAACTCCATCAAATCCGTACGTCTGGTATCTCTTGATCATGTTGGAATTCATAATAAATGTCTTCTTTCCTGTAGGGTTGGCATTGTGAGAAGGACTTCTTTTCGACTGGAATATGGCTAAAGGGATGTCAGAAAACGAACACTTGTGGAATTTGATGCTCCAGATTTAGCGGCGACGTACATAACACTTTTCTCGGAACAACTAGCTCTATTTCAATAATTTCTCATTTTTCGTGTTAAATCCTACTGAACATCCAAATTCTTCATCGACTCAAGATGGGAGGACTTAAATCGGAGCCTTGTATCAAAAAAGATGGTACTAGTAATAGTAAAACACAGTGTTACTATTTCTATGGATTTACGATACAGTAGTGTTAATTTATCGTGTAATTTTAATTTTACTGCGTCATCAAAAGTTAAGTATCGAGTTAAATAAACTGGCAGAGTACCGATACAGAACTAGTAATTGTACCTACCGGTTCCCTTGCACACGAACCAAACCGTGCCTGACAACAACACAAACGTCCAACCGAATCAGTCAGGCTCAGACTGACAGATAGGATCGAACCGGATCGGATAGGATCGGATGGTTTTGATTCGCGTGCCAGCGAATCAAGGCAGGAAAGGTGTGCTGGCGGCGAGTTTCCAATGTAGTATTAGTTCGAATCTGGACTGGGTGGTACCTGAGATGGCGTACCGATACTACAGTACTCGATAACGCTCCGAAAGTGGGAAAAATCGAGACATGAGTCATTTTGTTTTGCATAACCCCGATGATATAGACCTTACTATGCCAGATGGGCCTGAATTCTGATATGGCAACTGTGTCGAGGGGACCAAAGTTGCCGACCGACAAAACTTCCTATTTCATCGAATTAATATTTTATTATTAAACTCGAATAGATGTATAAATTATTGTAAAAGGAGTGAACAGTTTCGCAGCACTACTTGTAACGACCTGATGCGTTATTAGTGTGTCTGTGTCCATGCGCTGTCTCGAGCTGTGGCGGTTCCCGCCAGCTACAGCACGGTAGGGGTCGCGTAGGGTGCTCGCTCCGACTGCGTTGCCGGGGAAGATGAGGAGCCCGGCGGCGGCGCCACAGACGACGACGGTGTCTGTGTCTGTGACGGTGGGATGTTGGTTGTCCCGGCTACGGATACTCCGCACTGACAGCCCCGAGGAATTCTCATTTGGTCAACGTGGATGCCGAATTCGGAGGAGTACACCATCAGCTGTTGCAGGACGAAATGTTGCGCGCACTGAGTTACCACCTGCTGGTCCGTGTACCGACATGTCCGATTGCTGGAAAATATCAGGCGTAACTTATACAAGAACGCCACCGAGCTTGAACTTAGGGGTGGGATTGAAGGCAGTTGTGGACGAGGAGAATCTTCTCGCGGTCTATCGTCTCGCTCAGAGAGCATTTTCTCACAAGGCTGAACTTCCATTGACCATACCACAAACTGTGAGGAATCCTGGAACGGAAGAAGAGCCAATTTTTATCGCAAACTAATTATAGACCCAACAGAGTGATGACAAAAATCAGTAAAAGTGCAATAGCAGTAGTTCAAGAAGCTAGCATAAGACAAACAAAAAATCGCGGTCTTGTACATGAAAGAGACTCGAGGGATTCCTTACAAACTCTTCATCGGGCACGGTGGCGAAACAGTTCCGCGAAATCACCTCCATTGTATAGGCACCAAAAAGAATCTTCAGATCGATGTCGCTTCCGGTGGCCGCAGCGTGGTCAAGACTAGCAATTAGCGCGAGGCCCGAGTCTTGCAGCAAGTGATGGACGCTTTGGAGCTCCCTCGGTTTGAAAGTCTTTCGCACCAGACCGCGTACTCGCTTCCACGGACCATCTTCCAGGGAAGAGAGGAAGTTGGACATGACCGGATGGGTTGTCCTGACGGACCGGCGATTGTAGAACGTGGCGGAATGTTGGACCATGATGTCTTTCAACAGGACCGGATCCCCGACAATCAACCCCGGTTTCGTGCCTTCGTAAATTCTGAAAATGAAGGCATGTTAGAGAACAGTTTTTATTGGCTTAAAGACTGGACTCATTGCCTCTTTTCACTGTTGAGATTTTCTTTTATCAGAAGTGAAGAACCCATGTCTTTATCTGTTTGTTGTCTCGTCAGACTGAGTGTCTGTCTGTTTCGTACGTGTCTGACTGCCAATTTGTTGCTTGCTTGCCTGTTTGTCTGTCTCCGTCTGCCTGCCTGCCTGCCTGTCTGCCTGTCTGTCAGTCTGTCAGTCTTTCTGTTTGTTTGTTTGTTTGTTTGTTTGTCTCTCTGTCTGTATGGTAGCTCGTTTGTCTGTCTCTTGCATGCCGGTTTGTCTGTCGATCTCCTGTCTGCCTGTTGCGAGCGGCAATTTTGCCGCAGGGCACTCAGCCGGTCAGTTTTTTCCCTAGGACAGGCCCCTAATCTGTGACATTACTGATCAGGTGTAGGTGACAAAAAATAAATCGATAAAAAATGGGTATGATTACTCACCGAGTAATCTGCGTATAATTGGAAAAGTACGCCGCACTGACCGATGGCCGGACCATTTACCACAGCCGCCTCTTTTCAACGCCTGCCCAGCAGACCGGAAAACCAACCGACCGACTCCAGTGGAATTCGCCGGGTTGACGGCTGCAGCTACTACAAATTCATTTTTCATTCTTGTTCCTTCCCTTGCTTAAGAGTGATAAGCTCTCCACGTATTTTCACGATTTTTTATCTTCCCGATTTCCCGATTTTTACCAGTGTTTATATTCCCACGTTTTCTCCCGAAGTTAGATTTGTTTCCTTGTTCCCGGGATATTACCCTTCTTCCCGGTTTTCTTCAAAAATGTCGTCGATCGATGAGAACTCCACGCAAACTGATTTAGAGAAGCTCTCTGACCGCATTCTCAAGACGAAATGCGGTGCCTTAAATAAATCGAAAACCGGTTACCGTACCCATTGGATCACTCATATTCTGAATTACTACCATCCGGATGGTATTCAGTCTCCCCTCACAACCGTCGGCAAAGAGACTGTGCCGGAACTCGGTAAGCGCCTCGGACTGCAAGCCGGAACCCTCAAGGAGCTCAAGCAGAACGGTTTTACCTACGCCGAGGAGCTCAACGTGTTGCTACCCTCGGAACGTCGAAACGGCGGTCACTCTACTCAAGGAAAAGGCGACCCTCCGAAACCACCTGTTTCCACCTCCGGCTGTCAACGCCCCACTGATCGGGCAAAAGAACGAAGAGGCCTCTAGTTATTAAAACGTTTGTCCGTCTCCGCGCGCCATACCCACACCATGGTGATGTCGACTACGTGCACTTTCTGACGTTAAAACTTCGAGACTATAAAAGCCGCTCTGTCCTTGAATTTGATTTGGCCTTCCGTAATTATGCCGACCGCACCGGCTGCAATTTAAACGACGTCGAAGCTCGCAAAGAGATTGGAGAACAGTTTTTCCATCAGCGTAACTACATCATGGATCATTCTAATCGTGAAGGCAGGAGTACTTTTGATCCTTCTCGCATGGGGCAGCCTGCCAAATTTCATTCCTATGGCACACCACTAGGCACGTGCACGAAGTGGAACGAAGGAGCGGGGAAGTGCGGCGCACCACCGGGTGCCATTTGCAAGTACCTACACCAGTGCTCCAATTCGAAGTGCCGTGGCAATCATCCACAAGCACGCCTTCCGATGTTCCCCCGCCGAAAATAGGTCGTTCTTTTTGTCCATTCCGTGATCCCTTCCCAGTTAATGGCAACCCACTGAAGCAGACCTTGTTTTTTGTTGGTTTCTATTTTAATCATTCATATATGGTTACAGCTATTTTACCCCTCCCTTGTAGTGTGTGGGGCCCAATAGCACCCCGGCTATTTTACCCCTCCGTAGAGCCCAATAGATCCCTGGTTATTCTACCACTCTCTAGAAACTATTTTACCCTCCCGTCCGATGCCTGCCAGTCCCCTGTACGTCTGTTAGTTGGCTGTCGGTCCGCTGTTCGTCTGTCAGTTGTCTGTCCGCCCGTTGTCTGTCTGTCCGTTGTCCGCCTGTCCGTTGTCGATCCGCCCGCTGTTCTCTGTCTGTTGTCCGTCCGTCAGTTGTCCGTCCATCCGTCAGTTGTCTGTCCGTCCGTCCGTTGTTTGTCCCTTAGTTATCCGTCCGTTCGTTGTCCGTCCGTCCGTCCGTTTGCTGTCCGTCCGTCCTTTTTCCGTCCGTCTGTTATCCGCCAGCCCGTTGTCCATCTGTTCGTCCGTCCGTCCGTTGGCCGTCCGTCCGTCGGCCATCCGTTTGTTATCCGTCTGCCCGTGTTCGATCCGTCCGAAGTCTGTTTGTCCGTCCGTTCGCTGTCTGTGTGTCGGTCCGCTCGTTGTCTGCCCGTCCCTAAACTGTCTGTCAATCCGTTCTCCGTTTGTCTGTTGTCCCTCTGCCTGTTGTCTGTCCGTCTGTTGTCTATCTGTCTGTCTGTTCATCCGTTGTCCGTCTGCCCGTGTTCGGTCCATCAGTTGTCTGTTTGTCTGTCATTCCGCTGTTTGTTTGCCGTTTGCCCGTTCGTTATCTGTTTGTCAATCCGTTTGTCGTCTGCTCGTTCGTTGTCTGTTTGTCCGCTGTCTGTGTGTCAATCCGTCCGCTGTCTGTCCGTCCATTGTTGACCCGTCCATGCCCGTTTATCTGCCAATTGCCCGTTCCTTTTTCTGTCAACAATGGGCGGACAAACAACGAACCGACAGACGGACAACGGACGGACGGGCAACGAACGAACGGACGGACAACGGATGGAGGGCGGGCAAAGGAACGGACGGACGAACATTGGACGGACGAACAACGGCAGGTTAGACAACGGACAGACGGACAAAGGACGGACGAATGGACAACGGACGGATAACGGATGGAAGGCGGACAACGGACGGACGAACACTGGACGGAAAACTACAGAAAGTGAAGCCTATGTAAAAACAGCGAGGAATAGAAATAACTCCCTCTTCTGATGTCGATGAAACCAGGTAAAAATGTTTGGTTAAGCGACTATATTTTGGTATTTGTTGTTTAATGTTTGTTATTCTTGTTTTTCTCGCTAATTATGATTTTGAACATTTGAAGTTCCCCATAAACATGTTGTCCCGGATGTTTGTATAGCAGGAAGCAAAACAGAATCCTTGAGCGGCTGAGCAGGCGCCGGGCCAGTACAGCGTTAGACCACTTACCTTGAAAACCTTGGCACGGTGGAAAATATCCGCCGCGTAATCGTTCTTGTGAACAAACATACCGAGAACAATTACAAATACTCGTCAAATGAACCAAAATAAGGTTACGGTATTTTCCTGGTCCCAACCACTAGACCAGTTTGGTATTTAAAGCCCGAAAACGCGATGTGCTCGCTCCGACTGCGTTGCCGGGGACGATGAGGAGCCCGGCGGCGGCGCCCCGGACGACGACGGTGTCTGTGCCTGTGACGGTGTCTGTGTCTGTGACGGTGGGATGTTGGCTGTCCCGGCCACGGATACTCCGCACTGACAGCCCCGAGGAATTCTCATTTGGTCAACGTGGATGCCGAATTCGGAGGAGTACACCATCATCTGTTGCAGGACAAAATGTTACACGCACTGAGTTGCCACCTGCTGGTCCGTGTACCGACATGTCCGATTGCTGGAAAGTATCAGGCGTAACTTATACAAGAGCGCCACCGAGCTTGAACTTTAATCCCGACCGGGTGCCATGCCGTAGTTGTATGTGGGTCTTGCAGTAGTAATTAAGGTTGTCTATACGTGTATCTTTGACTGTGTCCCAATCTCTAAGGTTGTCTGTGCTTGAACTTTTGTTTTGGTCCTAGGCTTTAGGATTGTCTTTGCGTGTATACTTGACTGTCTAAGTCTCTAAGGTTGTCTGAACCTGAATCTTTGAATCAGCGCCAATTCGGGGAGCAAAATCTGTTAATACCGGTACAGAAATAGTACTTTGCACCTACCGGTCCCCTTGCACACGAACCGAACCGTGGCTGACAGCAACACAAACGTTCAACCGAATCAGTCCGGCTCAGAATCAGAGTATAGACCTTACTATGTAATGACATTACTTACATGTAATGACCTAATGCGTCATTGGTGTTTCTGAGTCCATGCGCACTAGATGAAGCTATGGCGATTCCCGCCAGTTACAGCACGGTAGGGGTCGCGTACGGTAGAATACGGTTTGGTACGGTTTTATTGGAAGTGAGGAACCATGTCTTCATCTGTTTGTTATCTCGTCAGACTGAGTGTCTATGTGTCTCGTGCGTGTCTGACTGCCAGCCTGCTGCCTGTTTGTCTGTCTCGGTTTGTCTGTCTGTCTGTCTGTCTCTCTGTCTGCCTGTCTCTCTGTTTGTCTGTCTGTCTGTCTGTCTGTCTGCCTGTCTGCCTGCTCCGTGCGGTATTTAATTAAACTTTAAATCGCAAACGACCTCTGTCGATTGACTTTTACTCATAGACAAAGCCGAATTCCTTCAGTCGCTCCTATAGATGTTAACGGTTCAATACCGGAGCGGTTTGGTTCGGTTTGGAGGATAAAGCAGTTTGAGATTTGTCGATTAAAATTTCAAACCGTTTAAATCGATTTAAACCAGTTATCGCAACGGTTGGAAAAATCTAGCCTCCGATGATATAGTCAATTGAATTGACTTAACTCAGAAGAGCGGTATAAAATTTAGATAAAAAACCCAAATTCTAGGAAAAGAAAAATGACAACAGATCAGCAACAGAGAATTCTCAACAACAGTTCAAAATTCACGATTAGTTCAAGTTAACGGCAGGGTCCCGGATACGCATCCAGCTTTTGCCGCACAAAAAGGGCTGCACAGCCGCAGACTTAAGCCGATTTCGGCAATCAGTGAAGACATTCTTCACCACAGAGAACCGAAAGCCCAATGAGTTCGTTGAAATCAATGTTTTTCCAGAGAATGAAGCTTACGTAAAAACAGCGTGGAATAAAAATAACTCACTCTTCTGACGTCGATGAAACCAGGTAAAAATGTTTGGTAACGCAGTTAGATTTTGTCGTTTGTTGTTTGTTTGTTGTTATTCTTGTTTTTCTCGCTAATTATGATTTTGAACATTTGAATTTCCCCATAAACATGTTGTCCCGGATGTTTGTACAGCAGGAAGCAAAACAGAATCCTTGAGCGGCTGAGCAGGCGCCGGGCCAGTACAGCGTTAGACCACTTACCTTGAAAACCTTGGCACGGTGGAAAATATCCGCCGCGTAATCGGTTTCGTGGAAAAACATGCTGAAAACAAGTTACAAACACTCGTCAAATGAATCAAAATAAGGTTACGGTATTTCACTCGTCACAACCATTAGACCAGTTTGGTATTTAAAGCCCGAAAACGCGATGTGATTCTCGTATTATTTCCGATCCATACATTTGTCTTACAATAACTTAATCCAATAGATCTGAAATGGCAACTTCTCGCGCCGTAACTTTTACATGCATGATGGTTCTTTTCTTTGTGGCCAATGTAGTGTATAGTGCGCCCTCTGGAACAGGATGTGGTCCAGGTCGCTCCGTCAGTGGTGGAGCCGGGGACAACATGGACGCGAAAGTGCAAGGATGTCCAAACAAGCAGAGCTGGGAAGCTTGCTGTGCCGCTTGTGGCAGCGCGCTACAGTCATCAAACTCCATCAAATCCGTACGTCTGGTGTCTCTTGATCATGTTGGAATTCATAATAAATGTCTTCTTTTCTGTAGGGTTGGCATTGTGAGAAGGACTTCTTTTCGACAGGGATATGGCTAAAGGGATGTCAGAAAACGAAAACTTGTGGAATTTGATGCTCCAGATTTAGCGGCGATGTAGATAACACTTTTCTTGGAACAACTAGCCCTAGTTCAATATTTTCTCATTTTTTGTGTTAAATTGTACTGAACATCCAGATTATTCAGCGACTCATAATGGAGGGACTTGAACCGAAGCCTTGTATCAAAAAAGATGTTACTAGTAATAGTAAAATACAACATCCATAAACTGGACCGGGTGGTGCCTGAGATGGCGTACCGATATTACAGTATTCGATAGCGCTCCGAAAATGGGAAAAATCGAGACATCGCAACTGCTTTTATGCAAAAATCCCCTACTTGCACTACAGAACACACTAGCCGCTGAATAGCTCTGAATACCGGGCACTAATTCTATCAAAGCCTTGTTTATTGCTTCAGCCAGAACAAGCGCGTCAATAGGTACTGAATTCTCTTGCATGTTGATACCGCTATTGTATTTACTTTCGCGAAATGCAAATGCAAATCCACCGAGCTTGAACTTACTTCCCGATTGGGTGCTATGCCGTAGTTGTAGGTGCCTGTGCCTTTGTCTGGGTCTTGCAATAGTAATTAACGTTGTTTATACGTGTATCTTTGACTGTGTCCGAATCTCTAAGGCTGTCTGTGCTTGAACTTTCGTCTTGATTTTAGGCTTTTGGATTATCTATACGCGTATACTTGACTGTGTCTAAGTCTCTAAGGTTGTCGGAGCCTGAATCTTTGTATGGATCCTGCCTGTCTATCTGTCTGCCTGTCTGCTTGTCTGCTGGTCTGCCTGTCTGTCTGTCTGCCTGTCAGCCTGTCTGCCTGTCTGCCTGCCTGCCTGTTTGTCTGCCAGTCTATTGCTTTAAACCCAGAACTTACCAGTATCTTTTAAAGGACCACATTCGACGTAGTCAGCCATGACATCCCCTGCCCAACTTTGTTTCCCGGAATATTGACCACCAAAAAGTGTATCCAGCCAGTATTTTTATTACCGGGATTTGCAAATAGGAACATACAGCCTAAATGAAACCGTTCGAACGCCTTAAACAATGAGTGATGATTCGTTTCATTAAAAGTTGGCTGGGCTGGTCTGGGCTGGTTTTGTGGACTTTCATTTAGCCAAAGACAAGCTATGTGTTTCAGGCACTGTGTACTGTACAGTGTACAGATAGTATAAGTATACTGGAGTATAACAGGCTGTTGCGTGACCTGTTGATACTTTTTTACGGTGGGGCTGAACTTTTCGCCAATTCTCTTGCTCAGTAGATTATACCACGTTCAATTTTCTTTTGCTAATACTAGTACTACACATATGGCCACGATTTTGGGTGGCAGAGTTGGAGCCATCAGGGTGGTTTGAGTTTGAGCCACTCTTGGCTAGAGCTTCCCACCGCTTTCTCCTGAATCTTTGTTTTAATGCCCGGCCCAGAGGAAAAATTAGATTGAGCAAGCTGCTCTAAATTCTGCTAAAATAAACAAGTTCAATCAATCGAGTAAAGGCTGCATCTCCGCTGTAGTGAAGAGCGCGTACGCGCGGTGATTTAATTGGGCTCGAAATCAGACCACTCTTTTTGGCTTAAAGTCTGCCACCCAAAATTGTGGCCATGTGTGTATTACTATAATAGATCTTTCGTAGTAATCAACCTAGAAATAGTCGCATTTTCTGCTCCTATAAATTCCTACATGCTCCGCTCCGCTCCGCTCCTATTACGCTCCTATTCCGCTCCTATTGGGGCTCAGCCGTAGGAATTAACAACCCTAGTGTGGGAGTAGGTGGTAGGGATTGCAGGCAGCTGATGATGATAGGAGTCCTCTCGCGGACTATCGTCGCGCTCGGAGAGCATTTTCTCACAAGGCTGAACTCCCATTGACCATACCACAAACTGTGAGGAATCCTAGGACGGAAGAAGAGCTAATTTTTATCGCAAACTAATTATGGCCCAACAAAGTGATGACAAAGATCAGTAAGAGTGCAATAGCAATAGTTCAAGTAGCTGGCATAAGACAAACGAAAAATCGCGGTCTTGTACATGAAATAGCTAGCTCAGGAAAATCAGCGCCAATTCGGGAGCAAAAACTGTTAAGTGGCGTTAAGCCAAGAATAGAACTCAAAATCATGACAATAAATATTATCTAGACTCTTGTGTGGAACCACTATTAATAAGGCTGATGAACTGAACTGATGAATGGGGAGGTCAGTTGGTTTTCAGCTTCCGGACGCCCACCAAGACCTTGTCGCAACCCAGCAGCGGACGTCCGGTGGGGAAGAACTTGAGCGGCACCTTCGTTCCTGCGGTTTTCATTAAGCGATAATCTCGCAGGATTATCATCAGCGCCATTTTGGTTTCCATGATTGCGAATCGAGTGCCGATACAGTTTCGTGGTCCTAAACAACAGACGTTGTTTAGTGTTCGTGGCCAACAGACAAATAAACAGAGAAGTGGATAAACAGACAGACAGACAGACAGACAGACAGACAAACAAACAGACAGACAGACAGACAGGCAGACAAACAGGTAGAGTGGCAGACAGACTGACAAGTGAGCTTACCAATTCCAAAAGGCAGAAACGGTACTGGATCCACGTTGGCAAATTTTGAGCGAGCCCGTTTCTTCCAACCGTCCTCATCTTCGCCTAAAAACCGCTCAGGGTCAAATCGCTCCGGATCCGGATAGAATTCATCAGAGTGGTGCAGCGCCCAGACCGGAATGCCCACGACCATGTCCTTTTCCACCAAAATTTCCTTCCCCGTCTGATCATGTAGGATGTAGCTCTCCACGGCCTTGCGCTCCATCCGGAGGACGGGATTGTAGAGGCGCAGCGTTTCAGCGATCACAGCCGACAGATAGTCTGACTGGTCCAAAACATCATACGGAATATCTGCGTCGCAGCTGATATTGGCTTCGGTGAGGATGCGGATGAGGTCTTTACGAAGCCGGTCTTGCAAGTCTGGATTGAGGGCAAGGCAGTAGATGCAGTACGTAAGGAGTTGGGACGAGGTTTCATAGCCAACAGAGTAAAAAAGGACGCTCTGGGACAGGATCTCGTCTTCGCTGAGCCCATCACCTATTATTAGTTAAATTAGCGGCTTATAATTATTGCACGCCAAAAACAAAGAGTATCCATGGATCAAAAGGACAGGGGGGCAGAGACAGGCTGGCAGGCAAACAGGCACAGTGACAAATAGGCAGGCAGACACAGTAACAGACGGACAGACGGGCACAGTGACAGACAGACAGGCACAGTGAGAAATAGGCAGGCAGGCACAGTAACAGCCGGACAGACGGGCACAGTGACAGACAGACAGGCACAGTGACAAATAGGCAGGCAGACACAGTAACAGACGGGCAGACGGGCACAGTGACAGACAGACAGGCACAGTGACAAATAGGCAGGCAGGCACAATAACAGCCGGACTGGCGGGCACAGTGACAGACAGACAGGCAGGCAGGCAGAGTAACAGACAGATATTCGATACACAAATGCTCAAGCACATAGCAGACAGACAGACAGACAGATAGAAATGCAAGTAGTTCAGAAGGATAGGCAGAAAGACAATACGGCAGGAGGGCATCCACATACAGGCATGCCATACCGAAAGACAGACAGGCCCAAAACATTCCAACTCAATTCCCTACCTTCATGCTTCGCTTCCATGAGCAGCTGTAGAAAATCATTGCGACGATTCTGCGGCTCCGCCAAACGATCAGCGATCAGTCGGGTGGTGATGTTCCGGAAAAAATCCATGCCGGCCTTAGGCAACACCGTGAACTGCACCAGCCAAGAGTCCAGAAACCACTTCGGCATAGTGTAGTCGCAGAATTTCCGCCAGAACGGAAAGGTGAAGAGACTCGAGGCATTCCTTACAAACTCTTCATCGGGCACGGTGGCGAAACAGCTCCGCGAAATCACCTCCATTGTGTAGGCACCAAAAAGATTCTTCAGATCGATGTCGCTTCCGGTGGCCGCAGCATGGTCAAGACTGGCAATTAGCGCGAGGCACGAGTCTTGCAGCAAGTGATGGACGCTTTTGAGCTCCCTCGGTTTGAAGGTTTTCCGCACCAGACCGCGTACCCGCTTCCACGGTTTGTCTTCCAGGGAGGAGAGGAAGTTGGACATGACCGGATGGGTTGTCTTGACGGACCGGCGATTATAGAATGTGGCGGAATGTTGGACCATGATGTCTTTCAACAGGACCGGATCCCCGACAATCAACCCCGGTTTCGTGCCTTCGTAAATTCTAAAAATGAAGGCATGTTAGAGAACAGCTTTCATTGGTTCAAAGACTGGACTCATTGCCTTCTTTCACTGTTGAAATTTTCTTTTATTAGAAGTAAGGAGCCATGTATTTATCTGTTGTTACCTCGCCAGACTGAGTGTCTGACTGCCAGCCTGCTTGCCTGTTTGTCTGTCTCTGTCTGCCTGCCTGTCTTGTCTGACTGACTGTCTGTTTGTCTTTCTGTCGGTCTGTCTGTCTGTCTGTCTGTTTGTCTGTCTGTTTGTCTGTCTGTCTGTCTGTCTGTCTGTCAGTCTGTTTGTCTGTCTGCCTGTCTAGTTGCCCGTTTGTCTAGCTCTTGCATGCCAGTTTGTATGTCAATCTCCTGTTTGCCTGTTGCGTGCGGCAGTTTTGCCGCAGGGCAGTCAGCCGGTCAGTTTCTTTTCTAGGACAGGCCCCTAATTCGTGACACTAGGTGATAAAAAATAAATCGACAAAAAAATACGGTAAAATCCTCAGTTAAAAAATAGCACGTTTATCGCTAAACTCAACTCAGCCATCAACGGACGCCGAGTAATTTTTGATTTGTTTGCTCAAGTGTCCCTTATCAGGCGTTTCATGTGCTGTATGTAGTAGACGAAGCTACCCAAAACGTTACAATTCACTGCCTGTCTTGTATCCGCGTAATAAAAAGAAATTATGAACCAGAATTTTTCGGTTAAACGCAATGCCGATCAGGACGTGATAAACATTTAATTAAATTTCAAATCGAAAACGACCGCTGTCAATTGACTTGTACTCTTACCCATAGACATGGCCGAATTTTTTCAGTCGCTCCTCCTCACTGACGTGGAAGGAGTAGAAGAACTGCCCTAGGTACGTCCCGAACAGCGGCAGCGGTCGCGGCCCCGGCACTCCCCGTTCCGCCCAATATCCATGCGTCCGTGTGAGAAAACTACACAGGAGAAAATCAACTAAAACAATGCAAAAAAATGACGGATCAACACTAGTAAAATAAAAGATGACGGATCAACACTAGTAAAATACTAGTGCATGATCTTGAAATTCGCCCAGTCCGTGAATAGATCATCCTATTCCCTCTTCGGTATATATGATTTTTATCACAGAGACGTTTGCCTCATCCTCTTCAAAGACCTTACCAGTACAAACAGATGATGAAACCAGCAAAGGGGCACCATACTAGCCGGCCGGTCAGATGGAGGATGATGAACATGGTCGCCAACAGAACCGCGGTGATCGTTCCCTTCCACAACCAGTTCGCAGACAGACAGACAGACAACCGATCCCGCAGGATCAGGATGCGTGGCCACATATTGGGTCCCCAACCGGAAACTACAGAGAATGAAGCATAAGTAAAAACAGCGTGGAATAAAAATAACTCACTCTTCTGATGTCGATTCAAAATGAAACGGCTTGAACCGGAGCCTTGTGTCAAAAACGGTGGTACTACTAATATTAAAATACAGTATTATTGTTTCTTAGGATTTACGGTACGCGTTACTTCACCGTTTAATAAAAAGGTAAGTATTGTACAAATTAACTGGCGGAGTCCCGGTACAGAATAAAAAACTTGTACCTACCGGCTCCCTCGCACACGAACCGAACCGTGTCTGACAGCAGCACAAACCTCCAACCAAATCAGTCAGGCTCAGACTCAGATTCAAAGAGAGCGGATCGGATGCTTTTGACTCGCGTGCCAGCGAATCAAGACATCAAAGGTGTGCCGGCGGCGAGTTTCCCATATAGTATTGGTTCGAATTTGAACCGGCTGGTGCCTGAGATGGCGTACCGATACACTGTAGTACTAATACTCGATAGCGCACTGAAAGTTTAAAAAATCGAGTCATCGCAACTACTTTTTATGCAAAAATCCCCTACTTGCATTACAGGACACAGCAGCCGCTGATTGGCTCGGATTACCGGCACTAATTCTATCAATTCGTTGTCCATTGTTTCAGCCTGAGCAAACGCGTTAATTAGTCATACACTCTCTTGCATGATGATACCGCTATTGAATTTGCTCTCGCGAAATGCAAATTGTGGTTAAAGCTATTCAAAAATGGTTACTTAACAGGGTGATGATTCACGAATGGTCACTCTGTCATGGGGTAATCACAACCTCCAGGTGCGACGGATCTGTTTGTGTCACATAAGGTCACGAAATCAGCGCTCGTCCTGGTAGTCAGTTACTTGCTAATAAGTTGCTATCGCTGGTCAACACGTAGCATATTATATATTATTGTACAGAGGGTTCCGTATCTTTTGGCACTGCGAGGCGAGAATTCGGCTCTTAGGTTATCATGCTGTATCTTGACTCTATTCTGGTCGAATCCTTTGTTAATTAAATTATCCACGGACCAGGTCGGATGAGTCATTTTGTTTTGCGTAACCCCGATGATATAGACCTTATTATTCCCGAGGTGCCTGAATTCTGAAATGGCAACTGTGTCGAGGGGACCAAAGTTGCCGACCGGCAAAACTTCCTATTTCATCGAATTAATAATTTATTATTAAACTCAAATAGATGTATAAATTATTGTAAAGGAGTGAACAGTTTCGCAGCACTACTTGTAACGACCTGATGCGTCATTGGTGTTTCTGTGTCCATGCGCTGTATGGAGCTGTGGCGGTTCCCGCCAGCTACAGCACGGTAGGGGTCGCGTAGGGTGCTCGCTCCGACTGCGTTGCCGGGGACGATGAAGAGCCCGGCGGCGGCGCCCCGGACGACGACGGTGTCTGTGCCTGTGACGGTGTCTGTGTCTGTGACGGTGGGATGTTGGCTGTCCCGGTCACGGATACTCCGCACTGACAGCCCCGAGGAATTCTCATTTGGTCAACGTGGATGCCGAATTCGGAGGAGTACACCATCAGCTGCTGTAGGACAAAATGTTGCACGCACTGAGTTGCCACCTGCTGGTCCGTGTACCGACATGTCCGATTGCTGGAAAATATCAGGCGTAACTTATACAAGAGCACCACCGAGCTTGAACTTAATTCCCGACTGGGTGCCATGCCGTAGTTGTATATGCCTGTGCCTTTATCTGAGTCTCACAGTAATTAAGGTTGTCTATGCGCGTATGGTTGACTGTGTCTGAGTCTCGATACGTTGGTCTGTGACTGTACCTTTGTCTGGGTCCTAGGCTTTAGGATTGTATATACGTGTATACTTGACTGTGTCCGAATCTCAAAGGTTGTCTATGCCTGAACCTTTGTCTTGATTCCAGGCTTTTGGATTGTCTGTACGTGAATCCTTGACTGTGTCTGAATCTCTAAGATTGTCTGGGCCTGAATCTTTTTCTGGGTCTTAGCATTTAAGGTTGCCTATGCGTGTATCGTTGATTATGTCTGATATTTTTTAATAACGATGAGTTTTCGCTGACACCACAATCACTATAATAGCAAGCCAGCTCAACGAACATCGCAAATAATTTCTCACAGAAGCTCGACTTACCGGTCGCAAGTTTCTAGGTGAGTCACTTGATATGCTTCCGGCAGATGGACAATCACCTTCCATCGGCCATGGTCGTTGGTGGTCCGGAGGAGTTTCGCGGAATTGTGGATGTGGGACGCGCACACTCCAGCCGTGCTTGGAGTGGACAAATATTGGTCAAGGTTGGCATAATTCGGCGATGTACCTTTTGTGGAAATAAAAAAAGCCGTCTATTGTATTATGCTCCAAGTTCTCAATCCACGAGGCACCCAAAAAACCCACACAACAACCCATAACCGAAGATTAGCCCAAATAGTACACAATGGACAGCTCCAGACAATGAAATTATACCGGGATGTGAGTAGGGTTGCTGTCCAGCCGGACTGGTCCCGTACTGCGAGCTCGTGCTGGTCGGTGTGAACTTCCACGGCACCATCGGTCTCAGCAGATTATACTTGTCTGGATATTGGGTAATAGACGCTGTGATATCCGCTCTAAAATTGAAGAATCTACTTACAGACATTTTACGGTGGAACCGTATGGAGACAACTACTGAAATAGGCAAGGCGAAAGCAGACACACAAATTCCAGGCAACAACGTACATGGGGTAGTCGTAGTCGACCAAGCAGAATGGCACGCCGGAATCCTGCGCACACCTCGGCGAGGTATAATCAAGCACGACAACCGGACCGGTCGCTCCAACCGACGGTCCCGTCGGACGCTGGCCACTGGTTTGGGGTCCTTGCCGTTGGCCATACCCACCACCACCCAGCGTCGTGTCCGGACCAGCCTGGCTACTGGTCGGCTGATACGTCGGCTGGGTAGCCGACGACTGCGGATAGGTATAGGTCGCCACTTCCGAGTAGACATGGCCAAGGGGTTTGCTGCGTGGGCCAGCGGCGTGCGGATGGTGGTGACGCTGCGGAGGTGGTGGTGGTGCTTGATACACCTCCACAACCGGCGGTGTCGGGTAGGAGTAATGGACGCGATTGCCATTGTTCTGCTGGAGTGCCTGCGGCATGGGAACCAGTCCGGTCTGTTGTTGCTGCTGATGCGGATGGCCCTGCACTACTTCCGGATGGTGAGGAACCGGTTTGTTCGAATAGTGCAGCAGTTCCGCTGGGGGAGGAGGATAACTGTTTGGGTTGTTAATTGGGCTGTAGTTGGGCTGGTGCGGTGAGGGTACCGGGGGTGGATACCGCGGTGGTTGCTCGTGATAAGCAGGTCCAGGATTCGGATACCGGGGTGAAACTTCCGGATACGGTGGAAGGTATCCAGCGGGATGGGACGGATGACTTGGAGGAGGTTGTGTGGCGGGTGCCTGAGTCGGTTCAGCCGGTGGAGGTTGTTCGGTCGGCTCAGTCACGGGTGCCTCGGTGGCGGGTGGTGGTGGCTGGGTCGGAGTGACGTAAGTACTACCTGGAGGATAGGGTGGATACCGGGGAGCGACGCCCGGCGCATACGGCACTTGGTAGGGATCGGGATGAGTCGGACGGTATCGTGGAGCTTCAGCGTACGGCGGTGGGCCCTGGTGACTGGAGGGATTATATGGCGTTTGGTAGCTCGGTGGACTTGGGTACCGAGGGGCATCGTACGAGACGTATTGGTTCGGAGGGTGCTGTCCGGGGTAGAGGTCTGGGTGTTGGTTCGGATGGTGACGAGGTGTGCCTTGGATGACGTTTCCGTAGGGGTCAGCGGGATTACTCGGGGAACCGTACACAATATTCGGCTGTTGATATTGCACGCTGCCTAAATGGAATTTTATCGGTGACCGTTAGGGATGGACAGATATCGTGCAAAAATACGGTCTTGGAAGAAAATTAGGCGACCAG
Organism: Hypsibius dujardini; assembly: GCA_001579985.1. Lineage (NCBI taxonomy): Eukaryota > Metazoa > Tardigrada > Eutardigrada > Parachela > Hypsibiidae > Hypsibius > Hypsibius dujardini. Next base: position 19,294 of record LRSR01009788.1, on the reverse strand, counting down.
ACAAATTGAATTCAATGACTTTAACAACCGTCAAGACAGCATTTCGGACGTTAATTCGGACAGCGAGGCTAATTGAAGATTGGCCGACGGAGAGACAGACAGAAAGACAGATAAACAGGCAAACAGACATGCAAACAGACAGTCCTGCAGAGAGACAGAAAGACAGACTGATAGGCAGGCAGGCAGAAATACCTAAAGGCAGGCTGCCAGACAAGACAGACAGGCCGACCGACAGGCAGATAGACTGTTTAATGGACGAACAGGCAGACAGATGGGAAAGCAAATAGCCAAGCGGGCAGACAGACATAAAGCAGACATTTACGAATATTTGAATGTCAGGAGGAACCGCCATATACCTTGGTTGATGTTCTCAGCGGGGTAGCTTCCATACTGTCCGTGAGGTTGATTATGGCGAATCGGTGTTCCTGCCTCTTGATATGCTGGGTAACTAGATGAACTACCCGGTAGGACTGCCCCAAATGCCGGCGATTCCGGGTTCGCAATGCGGTAGCCATTTCCCGCTGGATACGGTTTTCCGAGTCCTCCTGACACCGGTGTCTGGTACTCGTGCTGAACCGGAGTTCCTCTGATTACCGCGGGGTCGGATGGTGGTGCAGGGTAGACACTATTTTGCGAGGGATAGTAGAGAGGTTTGGTCGGTGCGTCCTTGTGATAAACAACGCTGATTTCTTTATGGACGGTGTGAACGTTCGACGAAGTGGCGGCAACCGGCTGCTGGACCGGGTAGACAGACGGGGAAGGTGCCACAATTTGGAGGGTCTGCTGAACGGAGGAGTAGCTGGCGAGTGGAGCGGTACGACGGTCGTGGTAAGACTTGGCACCACGGTAGTGTCGCTGCGGGTATGGCCGGATGCCGATGGACGGGGTGTCGCGTAGCTGTAGTTGGCCGGTGAGTCCTTCGGTGGCAGCGGGGTCACCGATGATGACGGTAGGGGCTACTTCCGTGGCAGCTGTTACGGTTGGATCCATGACGAGATCACGGACAGGAACAACAGGCGGCGGGACAATCACTTTTGGCGGCATGGCACCAATGATGACCTCGACGGGTGCCGGGAGGAGAGATCCAGTACGCACTGTCTGTTGCGGGGCTAGAAAGCGTAGATCTTTTTAGCATGATATAAACTATTGAGCTTTGGCAATTGAGGTGACGGAAGAAATATGTATCCTGACAAGCAGACGGACGAACAGACAGGCAGACAGACAGACAGACAGACAGACAGACAGAGACAAGCAAACAAATAGACACAGACATACGACAAACGTACGATAGACAATCGATAGACGTTTGGACAGCCATCACGCAGACATTTCTGACACGTACGAGGATAACTGCTGTGGGATGACTTACGGCCTCCGCCTTCATGCTCAATCTCCGTCTCGCCATCATCGTTCTCGCCTTCTCCCTCCTCTCCGCCACCCTGAAGAGGAAGTCGTGTTGTTTGGCCAGGGAGCAGGATCTCTGTCCGATAAAATGGCGGATCATCTGGCGGTCCATGCTTTGCCGGTAGCGCAGGACCTTCGGCACTATCACTTGCCAAGGCCACCGTGAAGCATATCCCGAACAGAATCGATATTGTTCGGAGTTCCATCTCTCTCAAAACCTGGAGAACTTAACAAACTTACCAAACTATGGGATATACAAAATAGCAGGTTTAGCGATTTTAACGTTTGACTATTTGAACGTGTAAACGGTCAGTCAACGAACATCATGTTGAGGCATGGTCCTGTCACACAAAATTTAGACACCGAAAACGATCCACCTGTCATGATACATTTCTTAGTCCTTTATATCAAAGCGGTCGGCCTAATTTTGACAGGTTGGTCAATGAGTAGGCCCTTCAGAAAACTGTAATTTAACGCCACCGACGCGCTGAGGGACCCTACTCAGAGACGTTGTTTCAAGAGGGAGACAGACAGGTCAGTCGAGCAGAGGTGCAGTGTGTCCTGTGGTTGACTGTATGCCGCAGTCTTACCGAGTAAAACATATGGTCCTTCACACTGGTACACAGACACTTGATTAATCATCACGCTACAGTGGAGGTCTCTTCCTGAAACCGGACAATGCCCAGCGAGCCATCGTCTGTCTCGCTGTCTCGTGTCACGGCAAAAAGCACGTCGTGAGAACTTTACTCACACACAGTACTGGTCGTATAGTTCGTGCTGGTTTCGAGAGCGTGGGTGCCAAGTCGCACACGGACCCTGATTGATATGTGTCCGTTGGTCGTGATGGTGGTGACGGGGGATTTGTCTGTGTGTGTGTTATGTGTACCAAGACGAGCTCGTTTAGATGCCTCTGTAGACACACATATATATTCTCAGATACGTTGTTGTTGGGACAAGAGGACTACGCTGGAACCGTTTGTTGTCTTTACGTTCGTCCACAGACATGTGGGTGTCAGGTAACAGCCGCGTGTGCTTAGCTGTTGGTTGGTATGACTGTCGGTCGGAGAAACTCACCTCAGCATCGATATCGACCCTTGCTTTTCTCCGCATTTGACATTGACTATGTGTGCGCGTGTGCGTGTATCGATCCAAGCTGTTTATGGTCACTTGCGGCGATAGAGGGAGAATTCGTTGAGGTGATTGATTCTTATTCAGGTTAGTCGATGCAGGCAGGCGTTAGTCATTAGGTATTGTCCTTATCTGGAGGGTTAGCGAACCACAGTAAAAACACGTGAGTGTGAAGGTGTTAATGATTACCACCTTTCCTGCGAGGTTCAGGAGATACAACGTAAGTAACGTTTTACGTTAACAGACTTCATCACATGGTATACAGAAAGAGAGTTGTAGACAAAGGCGTAAGCAGATAGAGCAAAAAAACTAACGAGCGCAAAGACCACGTACGTGAGAATAGGGACTAAGACAGGAAGACAGACTGATAGCCAAAGAGACAGACAGGTAGACCAAAAGACAGACAGACAGACAGACAGACAGACAGACAGACAGACAGACAGATAGAGAGACAGACAAACAACCAGACAAGTAGTGAAACAGGCAGGCAAAGTGAAAGAGAGACATAAAGCATAAACACAAACAGGCAGGCAGGAGGGCAGACAGACAAGCAGAGAAGCATGCGGATGGTCTAGATGAAAATGACACTAATGGATCGACGTCATGGCTGTTTACTTCCATTCACAAATGCACAGCTCCCGTCGGCACGGTTCGCCTGCGTTAACCCCCGAGTAACAGGGAAGTGAACGCCCGGTAATAAGATTCAGTGGCAGGAGTTTGAGTAGATGAGTACATGCAGAAACACAACACACAAACGATTTGTCTTTTCTAGTACCGTAGATTACACAAGTGCTCCTCTCCCACAGAACCGAACTTCCAGAATCGACGGCACCCGGAGATTCCATGTCAAATCGGCAGTCATCGTTGTTGGTCATGCTTTCAGGCAGTGAACGGCGCTCCCAAGTGCTGAATCGACTCCATGATGGTGCGCTCCGGTGTGGGACAAGCGCCGAGATTGAGCCTGTAGTTCGCCATCAAGGACACTCCGTGGTAGTGAATCAGTGCAGCCGCAACCACCAGCACGTGAAATATTTGGTGGCTTTGAAACTGTGCATGAAATCAGAAAGGGAATTCATTATGGAATGGAATGCACGCGTGTTGCAGAACGGAATGTGTAATAGTACCCAAATGTCGCATCTTCCGGGACACCATCGCTCGGGTATTCTGCAAGCGTACATCACCGCTCCCAGGACGTAGAGGAAGCCCATTAGTATCAGCCAGTGAACAGCGGCTTCTTCGAGGGACTTTGTCCATCCGTTTTCGGCAATGTAATGGATGGTCGGAATCAGACCGCTCAACCCGAGGGCACAGAAAACTCCTAAGCAGGCACAATGAAATTAGCAACATCTACAGCAAAGCAACGTTAGAAAAGTTACAGACAGACATACAGACAGACAAACATACAGCAGACAAACAGGCATGCAGATAGACAGACAGACAAACAGGCATGCAGATAGACAGACAGACAAACAGGCATGCAGACAGACAGGCAGACAGACAGAAAATAGACACAGACATAGATACAGACAAGCGGATCGACAGGTAGACAGACAGATATGAAAACAGGATTGAAGGACACTTGTAGACAAATGAGTCAAATATCACAGGCAAACGAAACAATCCAATTCTCTCACCAGCTCGGATGGCTCTGAATTCCGGTTGACTAAACCGGTCCATCAGGGAAACAATAATGCAGCTGATGGCCAGGACTGAGATCACCCCAATATAAATGGCTTTTGCATTCTCCTTGCAGTAGAAGCCAAAATGAAGCCATGGAACGAACGAGCCAAGGGTCAGAAGAGCAATGCCGCAATAATCAAGCCTGAAATTGAAACACACGCTTAGTTTAATGGTTCTTAAAAAAGTAGCTATTCGCCCGCCAAGAACTCTGTCCGATCACGATATGTGAATGTGATTGGAATCGGCGGCCAAAAGTCATCTCGTTAGATAACACGACGGAGTTCCGCAAAATCAGGACACCCACTGGCGCGAAAATGTGTCTAGATCTAGATTGAACATTCGTCATCACTGCAGGGCTAACACACTCACTTTCCGAATAGTCGGCCGATCTTTTCCGAATGGCAGTATACAGTGTGAAATAGAAAGGAGAATCCTAAGCACATAATTGCGCCTACAAGAACAGAAAACACACTAATGCTGTTATGCTCTGCATAGCAGGACACCGGACGTCGTACGTTACCTGTGAAGAACGCTGCAAATGCCCATTTCTCTCCCACGGGGAATTTCTCGTGAAGGAGGAAGAAATAGATTGCAAACACAATGAACAGGATACACCCTAAAAGACGTGAGAAAATAAATCACAGTTTCGACCTTCAACGGGTCTGTCTGTCTATCAAGGACCATCTGGCAGCGTCTTGTTTCGTTCCTCAATTAATTTAGAATGCATAGTTTTCAGCAGCCTCTAGTCTGTCTGTCTGTCTGTCTGTCTGTCTGTCTGTCTGCACTGTCAGTCTGCTTGCCTGACATCTCTGCCGGCCGATAATTGTCCACGAAAATGTGCCTATTCGTTCTTCCAAAACTTTCGTTTAGGCGGCAGTCTTGTAACTAAATCTGCCTCCTGAGTCCGAATCAAGATTCAACCTTACCAATCAGATGCGTCCAGATGTTGCCGGTCTCACTGTGGATGCTGAAGATGGACTTGAAGCATTCGGAGAAGCTTTCAATCTGCGGCCGGTGGTGATGGTGAAGGAAGTCGTTGTCCTTCAACCAGTCCGGTAGCAGGTGGAAGGAGGTCCGATTCCAAAACCGTTTGATTGCCTTCTGAGCCTTGTCTGAGGCGTCGTGAAGCAGTTCTTTTCCGGCTGCCAGAGCGGCCTCGCCGTCGTGCTGTAACAACGAAGATCGAATCGTGAGAAAAATGCCGGTGTAAGGCCGCTGACGGGCGCGTGTAATCAGCTTCCGGCTCATGACACGGAAACAGAAATAACACACAAGACATTCTATCAGACATTCAGACATCAGACATTCATTATATTCAGACAACCTACCCGCATTTCTTCCAGTATGGTTTGAGGGTCATCCTCATCCTCCGAGGAAGATTGTTCTGCAGAGGCACGACCGTTTCGGTTGTTGAGTTTATGCTTGCTTCTCCTCACTCGGCGAGCACGGAGACTGCTATCATTCACATTGGACCGTGGTGTGATCGCAGAAGCGTCATCCTCGTCGTTGGTCAAAGTGCACTCCTGACAAGTGGGGTTTCGCGGCTGCTCTGGCTCCGCTGAAGCTCGAATACCATCCATGTTTTCCGCACTTTCTACAGAGATATCCCTCTCCCAGAATCAATTCTGCAATAAATACACATCATTTTGTAGCCAAATGCATTCATTCCAACAGATCCACATTCGACACATTCCCTGGCTGAAAGCCTACTGAATTACATGTTAGCGGAACAGGGAACATGTTCCATTGAAAGCTTAGTAAGAAAAATATTACGATAAACCATACTTGGGTCAAGAAACTTCTTTCCAGCTCACGACATATTAAAACGGACCAAACCGATCCAAAACTAACGTAAACAAAATGAATATTCGTCGAAGAGTGGAGAAAACAACGAAACAGCT